>VZTH01018483.1:504552-635370 GCA_013397815.1 Aleadryas rufinucha | reverse complement strand
CCCCCCCCCCCCCCCCCCCCAAAAAAAACCCCAAACAAACAGAATAAAGATAAAATGCCCTTTAAAACTAAGTGCCCTGTGGCAGGGGTTAGTTCACACATACTGGCTTCAGCTGAGGAAAACTCCTCCTCCTGGATCTTCCTTTTCCTTCTGTCTCTACCCAAAGCACCCCACCAGAGCAGGTGGTGCAATAACCAGGTGACAGCTCCACTGTGAAAAATCGGGATCATGATGATCCCAGACAGCAGCACTTGCACAGCCTGAAGGGTTTTATTTTCACCAAGGACCAACTCAAAGAGCTGGACATGATGTTTTGACTCAGGTGATCTCCCAGGTGAACCCCAGAAAAGCCTCACCAGCAAAATGTGATGCTCCACAGGCACAGGACAGTCAGACAGAGCAAGGTGGAAGCAGAGGCGACGTGGCAAAAGCAGGGACCAAGGATAAGCCCACCTGAGCCTCAGCTCTCCTCCCTCAGGGAGCTTTGGGTAACTCAGGGCACAAGCCAAGACCTCCAAAGCACAGGAACTGCAGCCCCAGTAAGCAGCACAGCCCGATGAAGAGCACATCCTGTCTCAGGAGAAGGACCATTATGGGTTATTCCTTCCCAAATCCAGAGTGTTTTTAAAGCCCTGCCCCAGGAGAGGGCACCAGACCCCCTCTCTGCGCACACCGGTCACCCCCAAGGCCACCTCCCAGCCCCGGGGCTGGCCACACAGGATGGTCCATCAGCCAAACCCATACCCTCAGTCCCTGCCCCGCTGCCTCTCCCCAGGGCATCACTGTCCAGTTCTGGGGCAGCCAGGTTGAGATGCTCCGGGGCTGCATTTCAGGATCAATAAACCCTCTGGAATGCAGTATCCTTCCCTCCAGTGCTGCCAGCCCCCAGCAGAGACCTCTTCCTTCCAGCCCACCCCTCCCACCCTCGGCTCTCTCCATCCTCGCTCTCCCTCAATTATTTATAAGCTCTGAATGTGCTTCACTCCATGAAAGTGTTTAGGGAGAAAGGTTGTATGAAAGAGGCATTAGACAAAATAAAGTTATATGGCACAGTAAATAGAGAGGGTGGTGTGGTTTGGTGGGTTTTTTTAAAATCAGTCTACTTGGGAAAACAGCACCTTTCCCAGAGCTGCTGGAAACTCTCAGGGCAGAATCAGATTTAACGAGGAGCAATGGGCAGCAGCTTAAACACACTCAGAGCAGGGAAGTGAAGCAAGGCAAAGTTTATCCCAGATTTATTTCCCTCGGGCTAGGGGTCGGGTTGTGCTCTGGCTTGGATGGTTCATCCCATCCTTCTGAAGGAGTAGCACTCGGAAACCCTTTCAGAGCCTTTCCTCCATAGAGGAGGAAATCCTTCTGCTGTGTGCAGTTCCTGCAGGGAGAGCGCTCCAGCTGTAGGGCTTTGATGAGGTTAAACATTAATTAAATCAAACCACAAGAAAATAATTACACACATGCATCCATCAGGCTGACTTGTCACTACCCAGAAACAAAGTTGGACGCGAACTCCATCAGCGGAACTGTCACGCGGCCGTTAGGAGGAAATGAATGTATCCCAAATGGACAATTTCATTTAGGGGGAGAAAAAAAAGTCTCGTGGATTGCAATGGATTAATGAGGCAAAGAGTTTATGTTAGCAATTGGATGGAAAATGTAAACATCCCGAGTTGTGGTATCATCCTTTACCCTGGAGGGTTGTTCGTGCTCCAGCCACTTGCCTGCCGGAGGCACAGGTAACCACAGGCTGTAAAAACCAAACCTCTGGCACAGGAGAGGCCAGGGGATGGGCAGGGAAAGGCATGGATCAGCTCAGCAACAGCACCCAGACACCACCTCTACAAGCAAAAAGATATTTAAATTAAGAGGAAAAGAGGATGGATGGGATGGGGCTGTGCGGAGCGAGACCTCCACTGGAGATGTTGGGACCACCTGGCTTTTTGGGGATTTCTGACCACTGAGAGCTTGAAGTCTCTTTTTTAGGGTGTGCTGGTGAGGGACTCCCATGGCTGGAGACAGTGGGAGTCAGAGCCCCCTCCTGAAGCCTGTGGGGTACATTCTGCATCAGGCTCCTCATCCCTCAGTGGGTACAAAGCAACCTCATGTTCTCATACTGAGGAAACCAGTGGGGAGGGATGGAGAGAGACCAAGGGTGCTCTTGTCCGGATAGCCACTGACTGTTCCCATGGTCACCGATAGACAGAGGAATCCCGGGGAGATGGGAAATCCTCCTTCTCTCCAGAGACTGGGGACAGGCCAGGCTGGCTCGGGGCCACACTCTGCTCCCACACAGCCAGAGGCTCTGCCTGCAGCTGGGCATTGTGTCTCCTCCTAAGCTCAGCTTGGATTAACTGACTTGTTCCATTAGTGACCAAAAAGCCTCTTACCTTCAAGCAGTTCAAAAATGAAATAAAAACACACACACATAAAAAATGAGGCTGGAGCAGGGAATCAGGGAAACTTTCCCTGACAGTCCCCGTGGACCCCAGAGCACCCACACCCACACTAAAATCGAGAGACATGTATTTGAATAACTACTAGAAAACAAACCAAATAATTTAAACCAGTTAAAGAGTCAGAACATTTTCTTCACACCGAGTAAATAATTTATGGGCAGAGCTATAATAAAAAAAAAAGCCCTCTCCAGGCCTGTATCGCAGGAAAATGTATCAGGAATAAAAGATCACATTTCAGACTCATAAATAAATGAAAACCAAAACCAACAGTAAACAGAAAGAAAAGTATTCCCTTCCCAGCTCCCAGAGCTGACACAAAGACCCTCAGTGCATTGGGGAGATCATGGCCAAGGGACCTTCATTCCCATCATTCCTGAAGGGATCTGATGTCTCCTCCTCCCCCACAGATGGAAATCTGGACCCAAACCCTTGGCATAGTCTTTAGTGTGGTACAGCCTTCAGATCCATGAATGCTGCTCCCACCCTCTGTGTAGCTCCTAAAGCCCCTAAGCGCTGGGAAAGCGGAAAGAAGAGAGGTCCCAGTGATGTGAGCTACAGCCAAAATGAATTTCACCCCTTCATGAAACTAAAACTTGACAAGAAACCGTGTTTCACTCCCACCTCAGTTAGCTGGGGCAGCTGACAGGGACTCTGGGCTTGCAGCAGAATCCCCTGGAGGGGGCCCAGTGTGACACAACTCACAGGCAGCTCCACCAGACCAGAGGATGCTGTGTGGGGTTTGTCCCTCTCACCCCACCACAGAGCAGCTCTGGTGTCCCCACACTCCGCAGTGAGGGTGAGGAGGCTCCCACCTTCCTCCCCAGCCAAGCTCCTCTGGCCATGGCCACCTACCTCGGGGCCGGCTGCGGCGTTTCCGTCTGCCCACGGAGGTGCTGCGCAGCGCGGGCTGCAGCTGCCCGATCTCGATGGGCGTGTTGGTGCGGAAGCTCTCCTTGAACTTCTGCATCAGGGACTCCACCGTCTCCTGCGTCACCTCAGGAGCTGCAACACCAGCAGAGGGGCTGTGGTTAGGAAAGAGCTGGGCCACCGTGTCCCCACTGCCCATAAAAACCTTTCCTTGTGTAAGCTGGAGTCGAGTCCTGGGGCAGGAGCTCTGCCAGCAGCCGCCGGTGTCACCCACAGGCACCCATCTGGCACTCTTCAGATCTTACCAAAGCCACAGAAACTAGAAAATTGTGAGTTTCCAGAAATTGTGTTTTCCACGGTGCTTTCCAGCATTTTGGATTATTCCTTGACTCTCCCCCACGTGCACTTGGAAGCATCATGCCCTTATATCCATGTTACAGCCTGAAAGGTACAAATCATACAGGGCACTGAGCCAGCTTTGGGTCGGGTTTAACTCCACACCAGAAGCTCAGAATTGAACTCCAACCTTGGCAGTCTTTTAGGGCAGCAAGAACTACCCAGCAGGCAAGTTTGGGATTATGGAATGATGGGAAGGCTGTGGTGGGAGTCAGGCAAAGTGCAGCTGGCCCAGGAACGCTCTGAGATGCAGCAGGATTCCTTGGGATCTCCCAGAGGCTGCTGGGATGACTCCCAGACTCACGTGCTGGGATGCAGCACCTGAGGTCAGGAAACAACTTCCTGCAATGCCCCACATCATGCTGGTATTTAAACAGCTCCTCTCCTTGCTCTCACACACCTTCAATTCAGTAATGCCAAAAAATTCCCCCAGAACTTCCGATGAAGCTCCCTACCCACCTGCACAATGGGCAGTAACAGGAAACCATGAAACAACTCACAAAAAGCAAAGATGAAATTTGGGATCCTGCAGGACACAGAGGTCTCCCAGGTCCAACACTGGTTTGGCCTCTGTCAGCTCCTTAAATAAACTCATTAGCAGAACATAACCTCTGTCTTATCTCCATTTCCAGAGTCACAAAGTCCCCTCGATGAGCTCCAGAAGCTCCCCCTGCCTGCAGCGTGGCTGTGTGGAGATGGCAGGGATACCAGGTCCTACAGCCAGCCCGTATGCTGCTTGGAGAAGGGATAAGTGAGCACCCTGGAGCTCCCAGCCTGCCAGGAATCATGGGCTGATGTAGCACCCCACCACAGCTCCTGGATCCAGAGACATCAGATGTACATGATGCTCCTTGGGCACCCGGAGAGCTCAGGGTGCAGAACTGCTCTGAACTACAGACACCAATTCCCTTCCCAGCATGGTGCAGGGAATTCAGAGTTCATTTGGAACAGAAGCTGGCCGTGCAGGATGAGGCATTTGTAATCTAGGCAAGGATTTCACCTAAACACGGAGTCTGCAGCAGACTGTCCAACATCCAGCCATGCTGCAGGCAGCAGAGAGCCCTCAGCACCTGGTGCCACACCAGGCCATGCAGCAGGTCCCCTCCCTTCTTCCTAAATCACAGAGGTGATAAGGTGATGTCCTCAGCCTCCTCAGGGTGCTTTCCTGCCCCTCTGGGCTGCAGAGATGGTTCTGAAATCTGTCAGGTTCATTGGGAGAGGGAGAACCAGAGAGCAGATCAGGACGGCTCGGGAGAGGATCCCACAACCCAGTGCTGCCGTACTGGGAGAGAGAGGGAGAGCATCCATCCATCCAGCCACACCAGGCAACAGGGAAACAAGGATCAAACCCACTGCCTGAGTTCAGTGCCAACAGTGGGAACCATTTCAGGAAAGTTCCAGAAGGAGAGGGAGCTAAGGGACCAGCTGTGTTACATCTCTGAATTTTCCAGTACCAGGCTCCCCCAGGAACCACAGATCAAAGACAGAGCTCCCAAAAGCCCCCGACATTTACAGCAGGCACAGCTGAATCCTGCAGTGTCAGATGCCCCAGCAGGCAGCATCACATGAGGAAAAAATGTATCCAGAGCAGGGAAAAGTCTCCAAAGAGCATCCAGTCCCACTCCAACAGCACACATCCCACCCGAGGTGCCAGGGAAGGATGCTGTGGCAGCACTGGGGTGGCTCAGCCTCCTGCTGCCGTGTTCACAGGGGCAGCCCGACCCCGCAGCTCCCTCACCCGGGAGCACGTGTGGCAGGGCCTCCCCTGAACAGATGGAGAGTTATCCAGACCTTGGGGCTGTGTGACACAGGACTCGTGGAGGTGGAGCAGGGAGCTCTGGAGCGGCTCACGCGGCTGAGGCTTATTTACCGAAAGGAGGCCAGGAGGAGAGCACAGAGGGAGGAGGAGGAGGGGACCATGCCTGCAGCAAGCAGCGAGGTCACAACAGTCTCATGGGCCCTGCTTGGCTGATGGGACCGCGGTGATTGCACCCATCTGGCCACCACGCTGGCACAGCCATCCCGAGGCAGCTGCTCCCGCGCCTGCCAGTGGAGCAAACGCCAAGAGGGGGAGAATGGGGAGGAAGGGGGGGATCTCTCGGCCACCGGCTGTTTGGGATGATGCTACAAATACTGCAGGAACTGGGAGCAGAGAGCTGGTGCATCTCACTGCTCTGCACAGCTCAGGCGTGCCAGCACATCGTTGGCTTCTCTGTGCCCCTGAGCTCAGGGGTTTGGAGAAAGGAAATGGGAAAGGAGAGCAGGAGGGAGGAGAGAAAAGTAAAGCTGGAGAAGAAAAGGGGGAAAAAAAAGGAAAGGGAAGGGGAGAGAAAAAAAAAAGGAAGAGGGAAAATGAGAAATGAGAAAAGACCCTTGTTGACATGATCTGAGCAGGCAGAGTTTGGCATGGGTGGGCAACATAGAGAAAACCCTCAGTGACAAATGAAAGATAGCAGATCTTCAACTGTGTGAGCATGAGGGGTGAAGGATGAAGGGAGAGCCCTTCATGCACTGCCAGCAGTGCCAAAAGGGAGAGAGAAGAGACCACTGCACCATAACAGAATGAGACAGTGCTTGCTGGGCTGTTCATCACATCCACGAGAGAGACAGTCCACTGCAAACCAAACTGCCATCTGGGCCTCCCCACAGCAGCCTTTGGAGGTTTTAACTGGTCAGAACAGGATGGGAAGAAGCACTACTGTGGGGCAGACAATGGCCTTAATATTTTGCTTTAACTACAAGCCAGCCCTGAATCAGTCAGGCAGTCGGATTAGATGATCCTTGTAGATCACTTCCAACTAACTATTCTATTCTACACATCCCTGCAAGCCCCCCCGGACCGCCTGTGTCAAACACGGGCTCAGCCAGCTGCTCCTGGCACCTCCACAGCACCCACACGCTGCTCCCCTCCCCGGCACGATACAGCCACGTCAGCAGTGCCCAGGCACCAGCTCCTCCCAGCGCTGGCCGAACACGACACATTTCAGAGGCGACAGGACTGTCCTCCCCTCGAGCAGAGCTTGCCAAACGCCTTCTCTCCCCTCCCCGGTTTCCAGGATAAATCCACCCGGGCTACTGAGCTCACATTTTTGTCAGCACGCTGAGAGATTCTCCAGCCTGGCAGAGGTGGTGAGATCCACCCCGAGGTTTGGCACAACGCTACGATCTCCATCTCCCCCAGTTCCACAGCCAAGCCTTCAGCAGCACAACCACGACAGGAGCAGGCAGGAGCAGGCTGGAGCAGGGGAATCATGAGGCTCTCTGGCCTCCGCAAAATCAGCTTCCCTCTCTGGCAGCTCTTTGAGGACACAGCTGAAGGTCACCGTACCTTTGCAAAGCACAGCACACATTCCTGACGAACACCTCCCTCCTGTCCACCCCCATATTCTATTTGAAAAGCCATTTGCTCTCCTTATGGCTCCCCTATTCGTTTGCACGTCTCCCACAAAACAATTCCTACCCAGAGCCTTTCTCTTCTCCTTCCTTTCTGCTGGCACAAATTACAGTGGGAAAATATGTTGTTTGGCTTAAAAATTACAACAACAACAACAAAAAAAGTAGTCATCAACTGAACAATATGAGCAATGTTTGGGTAAAAATACATTGCAATGGAGACGGGAAGCAGCAGCATTCGTTCCAGCCTTTGCAGGACTCCCGGCACAGCCAGGAGAGCTGCACCCTCCCAGGCACACAGGCTGGGTACGGGGGGCTGTTCTGGGGACATGCCACAGGTAGGAACTCACCATCCCAGGAGGGATTCCCCATATCAGAGTCCCAGGCCTGGATCAGTGCAACCACCCACAAACCCTCTTTGAGAGATGAACTATTTGTGAGCCCCCACCAGCTGCACTTGGATGTTGTCTCCACTATTCCAAGATATTCTCAAGGCACTACAAAACCCCTTTGACTATGCAACCTGTTCCCAGCCAGCAAAGCCAGGCAGTGATGGAAATACCCCACAGCTCTTGGAAAAAAGCTCTCAGCTGTGCTGAGGTGTTTTAGTTTTCAGACATGGCCTTGAGGACCCCAGTAGAGCAGCTTCTCTCCAAACCAGGCTCAAATCTCATGCTGCCATTGCGTGGTGGGAGAGCTGGATAGTCCTACAGCTTGGGGTTTGCATGCTATTAAAACAGAACAGTAAGGTTTAAGGTCTGCAAAGGTGCAAGCTTCCCTGAGTCTCAAAGTCTTTGGTGTCTGGCTTAAAGGTTCTTTTCCTGGAGCCACAACCATCCCTGCTCTCCTCACACAACACCTGCACTCCCACAGCTGCAGGAGGACGACTGGCAAGGAAACAGCAGCTTCTGTCAGAGCTTCCCACACTAGAGATGGACTAAAACATATTTTTATAAAATACAGGTTTTTAAGCATCTGGTTTTCCCATCCTTCTCTTTGATTTCTGGCTGTCAGAAGGCAAGTTATCGATCCCTCAATATTAACAGTGGCCACAACACTCCCAGAGTTTTAGGGAGAGGAATAACTCCAGAGCATCTCAAGAGCTGCTTGACTGAGCATTCTGCAACAAGACAAACTCAATCAGGGATTAAATGGAAAAAGTTTGGGCACAATTAGAAGCTGAGGTCAGTGGGGTTTTTACCCCCTGACCTGCACGACTACATGTAGGATGCAGCCCCCTCACCTCAGACACTGGCTCTTCTCAAAGACTCTCCTGTCCTTTCACTGACTACTTCCAGTATTTTTCAAATAATGTGTTTTTTCTAGGCACAGGGCAGGGGACTCTCCTGGGAACCCCTGACGTGGGCTCTAAAGGTCTAATACATCATCACGTCCCTAACATGCCACGGGAACACCAGGCACGTGCAACACAGTTTAATAACGTTTAATTGTGTCCTCCAAATCAACCCCTTGATATTCAGCAAGCTCATTTTGATGTTTCTGGATCAATATTTCAGAAATTTCTGTACTACAAAGTATTTCAAGAAATTGACTTTCTGATCCTATTTGGAATGAGCATAAATTTCACAATACTGGAAGTTTTCCACGTGGTGGAAACCCTGATTTTTCACCAGCTCTAAATAATGGGTGTTTGTTGCTTTTTGAAGCATGAAATAACTAAGGGTGTTTGTTCTGAGACTGGGATGTGGACTGATTTTCAACAGTGCCACCCTGAAGGTACTGAGCTCCACAAAGCACAGAGCTTTAGTAGCATAAAATTAGGTAATTACACTGATGCTGATGTGATGACAGTGGGAGAGATTTGTACAACAGCTTCACACGTACTCAGAGGAAAACACATCTAGAGAGCGACATCCTGCCACAGAGCACAGGGAATATGGCAAAGGCAGCAGGAACGTTGGGAACTTCACCTCTCCGTGTTTCTCCAGCCAGCAAACCTCTCTGGAGCAGGACAGCCTGTCCCCCTTGGTCCCCTGATCTCCAGCAGTCCATGTCAAAAGCCACATGCAGCCACTGCGTCCAAGAAACACGGGGAAGCTGCTGGTTGCATTACACAACCAACTCAGGACATATATATCTATTTTATTTAAATACATACATATATATATATATCTCCATATATATACTTTCATTTAAATATGTACCTCTCTCTATATAGGGATATATATGAAAACATCAAAAGGAAGCACAAATTACCCCACACAACAATACACTGGGGGGCCAAGCACCTCCTGCAATGCCTCCATGTCCAAACCATACCTAGACGAACCCATCAGGGAAATGCTACCCATGGCACCGCGTGCTCTGTCACAGCTGGCCCCCAGCCCAGCCCTGCCATCACAGCATGAGGGAGGATCAATCGATCTCCAAAAAGCTCTTTTACAAAGTGGGGTTCTCACACACAGAAACAGAGGGAGAGAGGAGCATTTTGAAAACAGCCTTGTATTCCATGTAGGCTTTTTCTTTCTTCTCTCTCCTGGCCCTTTTTGTTGAGTTTTAAAATAGAGTCTGTATACATTTTTTTAGCACAGCTATTAATACATAGCTATTAATACACACCTATTAATACATTAATAGATTATTATATACATTAATAAATCTCTCGCTATAAAAATAGATCTTTGTACGCAAAAGTCTGATTTCAATTGCAAATTGGAGGGGGAGGGAAGCAGAAGAAGAGATACAAGTTTTATTCAAGATGTCTCCTTTGAAGGAAACTGAACAAATGTACTTTCCTCCTTCATATATTCATGAGATGACTGCTTCCCTACCCCGTTCTCCACCACCCTCAGCTCCGGGCTCGGAGCCAGCACAGTCCTTATCTGGTACGAGGCAGGGGAAAAAAAAGTCCTGATAGGATCAGAAGTTTTCAGTAGTTGAACAAATCTGGGAAAAAGTCTCCATTGGGTTCTAATAAAGCTTTAGGAGCGTGACGGGAAAGGGGATGCCGGGAAAGGCTGGTGTGCAGTGAGAGGGGGATGGAGAGCAGCATCCTGCAGCGGGGACAGGGATTCCAGGGCACCCCAAAACCCTTCTGGACATGCACTTACTTTTTGCTTTTCTCCTTTATTGCCAAGCTTTGCCATTCCCCCCACCCCCAGAGAGCAGGAGAGAACATCTGCAGCTCCATCCTCACGGCAGCTGGGTGAGCAGGAACTGTCAGGACCCCATCCCACTGGAAAGGGATGGGCAGAGCCAGAGCCCATGGCAGCACCCACCCAGCCCCGGCCGCCCTGACCCTTCTTCATCCTCTCTCCAGTCACGGCGCTCAGTCGCTTCCCAGCTAATTGCCTCCACTCATGTGTGCAAACTCACCGTTTACCGGAAAATGTCACGGAATGTTAATTTCATTCGGAATGTGCTTCCATTTTTTTATGATGGGAAATGAATAAGCATTGTATTAATAGCATAATTTCTAACTCCAACCGCAGTCGCGGCCCTGCGGATGAACGCTGCGAGTTACTCGTCACCCTGCACCTTCCCTGCCTCTCCACCTTTCTCCTTTCCCTCCCCCCGCTCCCCCCACTACTCCTGTTGGTAATTAAGATAATGCAATGTAATTATAAACATATTAGGAAAGATCAAACGCTGAAGAGCCGCAGTCCGACAGTCCCGCCTCCGCCTCACACCTCTGCCTGAAGAGCACCTCCCAAAAGTTGATGGGTCCCTGCACTCCTGGAGCTGCTCCAGCTGAGCTTGACCTTCCCAGGAGCTGTTTCTGGCCAGGAAACCCTCAGCTCTTCCACGGGGCAAAGACTCTCTAGCACACCCCTCCCCTAACATGTACAAGGCATTTATTTTTTTATCCCATTTCTCCTTCAAAGAAAAACCTTTGGCCATGGGGTGCTGCCCCATCTCCCCCTGCCCCAGCACTGAGGAGGTCCAGTCCAACAGAGACTCCACTTCCCATTTTCTTGGCTCCAATAAAACCCTTGACTTCGGCTTTTTTATGAGACATCATAACTTTCTTGCTCAGGCAGCGAGCAGAGAGGATGAGGGAAGATGGGCAGACCCTCGGTATCAGCTAATGCTCCTCAAGTTATCAAATAATTGAAAAGTTAAATAAGAACACTCTGGAGGAAGCTTCTTGATTTGGTGCTAATGGGCACCCGGAACAGTCTGGGCTAATGTTGCGTGGAGGAGAGACACTGGCTCGAGAGCACAGCGCTGACCTCCAGCTCCCTCTCTCCACCACACAGCTCCTGCAGCTCCGCAGAGCCAGAGGAGACACTGCCCACAGAGGCAGCTGGGGCAGGGACACACCGAGGGCAGGGAAGTCCCATCCCCACCCGGCTGAGGAGCCGCTGCTGGGGGATGAACCTGGATGCAGCAGCACCTTGGCATCTGTCAAGTGAGTGTGAGCAAGTGCCAGCACCCCAAAGGATGGGCATGGGCAGGACAGGGCTCCAGAACAGCCACTGTGGGTGGGAAACGTGGCACAGTGGCCCCTCTCCAGTCTCCACCACTACCCAACTCCTCGCTCAGCAGCATGGTGCAGAATGAACTTTTTTAGTTAGAAAATACACTTCCTCTGCCCAGCGGACAAGGTGACATTTTTCACAGCACTGACAATGCTGTGCCACCTGCCAGGATGAACGAGAGAGTGATGCCAACCCAGAGGAGAAGGACAAACTACCAAAATCTCTCAATGTGGCCAGCAGCTTCAGCTCCAAAAGCAGCACCAAAAGGACGAATGACCTCCCACACTGGGCAGCACACAGGTGGAGGCAGCAAGCAGGAGAGAATGAGCTGAGAGCTGGTTTGTTGGCTCAGGAGAAGACTTGGAGTAATGGGAACATCCAGAAAGCCCAGGATATCAAAACCAAACCGATTCCAAGCCACGCAGGTAAAGAAGTGAGGCTGAGCACTGCCACACTCACAGGACCCAGTGGGAGAGTCGCAGCAAACGCCATAATTCAGCAGGGCCGTCAGAAAGGATTGATTTGAATCACCTTGTTAATAAGTTTCCTCTCCCACTGGTCCTTCAGGGAGGTCAGTGCCTAATGATAAATGGGGCTGGAAGGTGCCTGCAGACCCAGTATCAGCACAGGTGCCCAGCCTCAATCCATCTTCCTTAGGAGCCAGCTGACAAAACCGTCTCGGTGTCGTGGCCAGGTAAAACATGACCTATGGGAAGAGGACATGCAAACACAGTGAAGAGTTGGTGCTGCAGCTGCCCTCCCTGCTCCCTTCCCCATAAAACCCACAAGTCTGGGATGGAATGATGGGGAAAAATCTCCACATGCTGACTGGTGGAGCCACAATGCCACTAAAAGCCAAGGAGAAGAAGGGCTGAGTGTCGTGGTCTGAGACAAACCCATCACTTGCTCAGGTGACAGGATCCAGAGCAGCCTCAGCTCTGAGCCCCACATCCCAAGGGCTGAGTCCTAACCAACATCTATATACTTCCAGCAGAAATGGGGAACATTGTGGGATTGCTCTCCTTCATCCCACATCCTCTTCTGATCAGTCTGACTTCAGAAACCAGTGGCAGGTTTTCACTCCATGCTGATACCATGGCAGCACCATCCCTGGAAGTGTTCAAGATCAGGTTGGATGGGGCCCAGAGCAACCTGGTCTAGTGGAAGATGTCCCTGCCCATGGCAGGGGTGGGAACCAGATGGTCTTTTGGGTTCCTTTCAACCCAAACCACTCCAGGATTCTGTGACAGCCCTGGTCAGAGCTGAAGCTCTCTCAGGTCCTCTGCATTGCACACAAGGTGGTTGCAAGATACAACTCAGAGGAGAAACTCAGGAGAGGCAAGGACATCTGAGATCCCCCAAGGCAAGTAAACAGCCATCATATTATTTTTTTAGATTTTCCATCAGGCAAAAAAAAAGAGAAAAAAAAATCATCTTGAAGCTAATCCTGGTCAACAACTGTCCCACAGCCCAGCTACGCCTTTAAATAATGTAGTGCTTTATCAAACATTCATAGTGATGCACAAAGTGATGAACAATGTGCGCCTGGCATTTATATAAATATAGTTCCTGATGGCTTATTTTCCTTGGACAGCCAACACTTCACAGCTTATCTTCTGTGAGCTTGTGATTTCGCCTGGATGGAAAACGCTTTGGACACCTGGGGAATCAGGACTACTGCACATGAAACTGCCATGACATCCCCACCGGGCATCTGCAGCCCCACAAAAATCCTCGCTCAAGAGCTGCTGCTGACTTGAGGAGCCAGAAGTCACCCAGCTGTGGCTAGAAGAGGGGGCAACTAAGGGTATTTCTTCAACATGGGATGTTGTGGAGTGTCAGGGTGAGACCAATGCATGCCTTGCAAAGCAGCAGGACTTCACAAATCCAGCATCCCTTCAGGATGCTCAGCAAAATGCTGGAACCTGTTTCTGTTCCAGTCCCTATGGCACCATTCAAAGCTGCTTTTCCAACTGTTTCTTCCCTCCTCTGTCTCATGAAATTAATGAGTGAGTTGTAGCAAAGAGAGGGGAGAAAAACAATAAAACACATCAGGAGCCCACCCCACCAGCCTGTTCTCCACAGCATCAGTTGCCGTGGGCCAGGAAGAGCCCTGGCTGACCCCAAGTGTTTAAACCTTAACCAGTCATTAAGCATGGGCCACAAACCCATGAGCCAGGGGACTGCAGGACCAGAGGAAGCCCCCAGACCCCAGGAGCTTCCCTGTCCCTTCTGAGCCACTCTTAGAGGCAGAAGTATGTTGGATATGGCTCTTGTGGGAGAGATGACCTGAGCATGCTCCCACACATCTGTGATGCTGCTTTGATCCATGTTCTTGGGGGTGTGAGGGACGGGGACCATGTCCCACAGCACCACTGTTCCCTCCCCCACATTGGGGAGGACAACCCAGATTCGGGTTGGAGGTAACCAGTTCAATGGGATGATCAAAACAAACCTACAACTCCAGCCTGGCACCTCTCCATTGAGATCTCCAAAGGCAGCCAATATATTAATATATTAATTATGACTGTGATAATTTATCTCTGCACAGCACAGCTTTTCCCTGGCAGGTCAGGACATTTTCAAATCTGCACCGAAGCCTGAGCTGGCATCACCACAGAACCAAAGAGCCGGTGGCACGTCTGGTGTAACCTCTGTAACTGGGGCCCTCATTCCCTTCATTAATGCATTCAAATCAGTTACAATTGAGCATGCTGGACTTGAAAGCATCTTAAACGTCTCCGTTAACTAGAAACACTAGCTAAGCACGTCTGGAAGTGCTTCCCTGAATCAGGAGTCAATTCCTACCCTGTCGAGCCCCCCCCTTTTTTTTTTTATTTCTTTAAAGCTGAAATTTGAAGCTGTTTTTTTCAGAGAGGACTAGAGGACTGCAAAAAACCACTTTTCACTGGCAGGCTATGAGAATATACATTTTCAAAGGTCCCTGTAAATTACGGAAGGAGTTGGCGGGGATTAGAGCTGGGAAAAGCTGATCACGTACAAAGAGGGTCATGATCCCATCAGGTCACGGGAAAGACGAGCCCCAAGACACATCAGATGCCGGCCTGACGCACTGTCCCATTTTAGTCTCCAGCCCCAGCAAACGTTAAGCCATCGTTTTATTTATTAAAGGCTCAGAAAGCCTCTGGTGAATGCTGGGAATCAGGGTGGAATTGCACCTGACTCCCCGAGCCAACGGCAGGGGCAGACGGTGGCTCCCAGCCCCGGCATAGGCACCAGGGATGGCACATCTTGGCAGAGCCCTGAGCCCAGCCAAGCACCAGTGTCCCCTCAGGGACACCAGGCTGTCAGCTCAGGGACATCGTTACCAGGCCAGACATCTCGTTCCTGCTGCCTGTGTGCTCCCCCTCCTCCAATGTGGAGAGCAACACCATCACCTGTCCACTGTGAGGGCATCGCCCCTGACTCACACCCATCTCTAAATCTCATCTCCAAGACACTGCAGAGCTCGGGTATTTGCAATGAATGGCAACTCTAGGGAACAGCTTAATTACCTGCCCTCCTCTTGCACAGCTCAGCCCCCAAAATGTCCCTTTTCACAGCTCCAACATCCTGCCAACCAGCCAGAGCACTCCTTACCTCTTCCCGGAGGAGTCTCCACTGGAAGGCAAAAACAATACTGAGATGTGGCCACCAGACCAGTTACTCCAGTGCTGCTGGGGGGCATGGGGAGCTCTCTCTCGCCATCATCAGCATCCTTCCCCTGCTTTTTGCTGTTGTCTCAAAGCCATTCTTCTCCCCTGCCTAAATCCCCTCTCCCACAGTTCTCCTGGACTGCATGACCCAGAGCAGCTTGGTTGGGAGGCTGGGGGGACCACAAGCCCCATCAGTAGTTCTCACTATTTCCTTATGCTGCCTTGCCTGCTGTCTGCCTTGGCTCCCTCTCCAACCTCCAGATGAGGGCTGGACCCTTAAATGACATGACCAGGGCTACCGAGCAGCCAGTGGCAGAGTGGAGCTGGATCCATATCTCCAGGTGCACTCTAGGAGCCAGACCATCTTTCAGGAATGCTCAAAAGCATCTCACTACCACTATACAGAAAAGCATCCATGGATTAAGCAAGAGAAACTTCAGAGGTTTACCTGAGCCAACACAGCAGGGGAGAAGAAAGTCCAGGAGAGGAATTCAACATGAGTGCAGAACCACACCTTTGATATGCCCATGGTATTAATCATTGGAGCCATCAGTAATAAGTCCTGTCTCCTGTCTAGACTTGGAGGCCATACCCAGACTGCAGAGCCTGTGAAGCCAGCACAAAGGCCTGCTTGAAAAGTTCTTTTTTCGAACATGAAAGAAACTGAGAAATAAAGATGGGTCCTTTGTTGCAGAAGTGGAATTGCAGATAGTTGATGTTCAAGTCTGATTTCTCCTCAGTTTTCACCAGGCAGAAGTTCTGTTTCTTGCTGAGCCTTAGGAGATTTGGTTTGGCAAAATCTTTCTGAGGAACTTGTGGGTAATCCCATACTGAGGTTCACTGGACTTTGCCTTTGTTTACCAACTCCATCACTGTGTATCCAGTGCATCCCAGTGCCACCTGCAATGGACTGGGGCCCAAAGTCCCTCAGACAGGACTTGACGGACAGAAGCAAAGGGCTCCTGCTGCTGTAGGATGAAGCTGTGTCAGTAAGGATGAGAGCCACGTATATTAAAAGAGAAAAGCAAGTGAGGAATTCCCAGAGGGATGGAGCTTGAGGCCATCTGCTTGGGAAAGGCAGGAGAGCAGAACTCATGAGGAGTGTGGACTGGAAACCGCACAGTGAAGTGAGGACAGAGGCGGTGAGGAAGTGGCAACACCTGCACAAATTTACCGAAATTCCCATAATCACTGAACCTTGTGTACACACAGGGACTGAGTTCATACAGGGAGGATCTCCCAGCAAGACCAAGACCCCAGAAACTGCACCCCACACCAGAAGACCCCACTTGGCACCATGCACACCCACTGAGCACAAAGCCCTAGAGACCTTTTAACTGCCAGAGAGAACCCAAACCCACAAGGAGAGAGAGTAGCCCCCTCCCCATCCCAGCTCCAGGGATCCTTCTGGATAATTAGGACAGCCTGGCTATCGCCTCCAGCCTTGCTCCATTTCATTTTATTATTAATAAAAAAAAAAGACTACTTTTCTTCCTAAACTGCCTTGGATTTTTCTTCTGTCTAAATTCATCTGGGCTCTGTGCAATGTCACCAGGTCAGCTTGTGCTCCTGCTGCAATTCTAATTTTGTCAGCTTTACATTTTCTAGGCAGTTGGGAGATTTTTCTTTCTTTGCTCCTTTTTTTTTCCCCCAAGTCAAAAATGATTTTGCATAACAGTAATAACGTTAATGGCCCTGCACAGCGCATCCAGATTACAACTGCAGCTAGGGAGAAATAAACATCTCATCTTTGCCCTGCTGTTTATCTCCCCACAGCAGAGCCTGGTATCAGGTCAGAACCTGTAATTTCATTAACTTTATCACTCAGACACGCTTGTTGCTAGATGTCATTATTCAGCACATCACTCCTGTGTTTTGTTTGTGCTGGGATTCACATCAGATGCTCCAGCACCACACGGGAGCATCCCTCCCATCCACATCACTGCCTGAGCTGGGGAGGAAAGTTTGGCTCGCTGAGCCGTGATCTGCAAAACATTTGTGCTGCTCAGGCCTCCTGGGCAGGGACCGGATGGAGCAGAGCCATCCAGTGCAATTCCCTGCCTGATTCCCTGACCAGATACATCCAGAAGTGGTGACTAAAAAAACCCCACAGTCCTCCTCACAGAAAGGATAGCTGACCCAACATCTGCCAAGTGTGGGGTGGCAAATCCCCAGTGATGGAAAGTGCACAAGCCAGCACCTACAAATCAATCAGTGCCAGCACAGGGGGGAAGCTGCAGCACAGGCAGGTGGAGGGTGAGCAGAACTGCTCCATCGCCGTTGGATTTGCCATCCCTGGTAATTAATGCTGGGAAGTGACACTTGAAAGAGCCTCTGCTGACAGCCCCAGTGACGATACCGCTTGGAGCCCGCTGACAAGTCCCAGCTGATGTCTTATCACAAGGCAACACAGCAAGAGCAGCAAGGAGAGCTTTTCCCATGGGAGCTGGTGGGTTCCCTGGCATGCAGGCACAGCTCCACGCCCATCCCCAGTGACCATAATGAAACCTGGCAGCACCAGCTAGGCACCAGGGAAAGGCTGATCTTATTGTTGCACCACAGCCATGCTCAGCTGGGTGTCCCATAATGCATCCACCTTCAATCCAGCTGCAAAGCCATGTCCGAGCACAACTGGCTTCCAGTCCCTCCGTTTCTCCAGGTACCTGGTGTCTGCAGCTTCTCCACCCCACCTGCCCCATCCCCACAGGAACCAGCTGTGACTGCTGCTCGTGTGCAAGTCAAAGCCCCTGTGAACAGCATGTCTGAATGACCACGTTTCCCCTGTGTGTGCCACCAGGTTAGAGTGGAAAACCCACAGCACACGTATTTATATCTGCAGTCTAGAAACCCTAGATCTGAACCACAGCAACCTTGTCCTGGGCAATCCAGGCTCTAAGCAGCTTCAGCAGAGTAAGTAGCACATACTATAGCTTGGCTCCCTGAGCAGAGCCTCATCCAACAGGGAAAAGTGCCCATCTGGGAGAAAACATATGGTGAACTGGCACAGTTTGGAAGGATCAGACTAGGCAAGGCACAAACCTGCCTCGATCCAAGGTGCAAAGCCTTACAGCATCACAAGCAGAGCTGGTGGGAGCATTTGGGAACATCTCTCCCAGCCCAGGAATCCTACAGGCAGCTTCCAGCTTGGGGCAGGGGGTTCAGCCTATGTAAGTTCTTTACTTTCAGTTCCTGAAGCCCTTGGATAGTTCAATATTCTGCTCCAGATCTTGTTTGCTGTTTTGTTTTGAAGGGCACTGAAACACAGTTACTGCTGTCTTCCCCACTCACACAACTCTAAATAATTTATAGAAAAGCGAAACAAAGAAGAGAATATAAAAGAAGAAAGAAGGTAGCTTGGTTATGATGCATGAAGGCTTTCATTTGTTCATTCTCACTGAGCAGAGGGTTGAGGAAACATCTCTTAACCCCACGGGCTAGTAACAGCCAGACACACACCAAGGGATGCCAACAGGGATGCTCAGAGCAGCACTCGAGGATGGCAGATTGACCCCTGGGCACCTCCAAATCTGTCTGAGCAACAATAACCATCATTATCACCACAACCTTGTTTAAAAGGGAAAGGAGTAAAGAGCATTTAAAGGGTGGAAGAAACACAACCTCAGCCACCACTTATGACCATCACAAGGGCAGAGATCTGCTTTCCAGGCACACTGCATCACCTAGGCTATCCCTGGCTCCTCCATGGAGACAANAGCAGAGCCTCATCCAACAGGGAAAAGTGCCCATCTGGGAGAAAACATATGGTGAACTGGCACAGTTTGGAAGGATCAGACTAGGCAAGGCACAAACCTGCCTCGATCCAAGGTGCAAAGCCTTACAGCATCACAAGCAGAGCTGGTGGGAGCATTTGGGAACATCTCTCCCAGCCCAGGAATCCTACAGGCAGCTTCCAGCTTGGGGCAGGGGGTTCAGCCTATGTAAGTTCTTTACTTTCAGTTCCTGAAGCCCTTGGATAGTTCAATATTCTGCTCCAGATCTTGTTTGCTGTTTTGTTTTGAAGAGCACTGAAACACAGTTACTGCTGTCTTCCCCACTCACACAACTCTAAATAATTTATAGAAAAGCGAAACAAAGAAGAGAATATAAAAGAAGAAAGAAGGTAGCTTGGTTATGATGCATGAAGGCTTTCATTTGTTCATTCTCACTGAGCAGAGGGTTGAGGAAACATCTCTTAACCCCACGGGCTAGTAACAGCCAGACACACGCCAAGGGATGCCAACAGGGATGCTCAGAGCAGCACTCGAGGATGGCAGATTGACCCCTGGGCACCTCCAAATCTGTCTGAGCAACAATAACCATCATTATCACCACAACCTTGTTTAAAAGGGAAAGGAGTAAAGAGCATTTAAAGGGTGGAAGAAACACAACCTCAGCCACCACTTATGACCATCACAAGGGCAGAGATCTGCTTTCCAGGCACACTGCATCACCTAGGCTATCCCTGGCTCCTCCATGGAGACAAAAAGAGTCTCTGTCCCCATCCCTGCCATTGTGGCTGCTTAATCTGTCTGGGAAGCCCACACAAGAAGGGAAGGATGGTTTAGTACCACCCCAAGATCCCTTCCCTGCACAGAGGAGCCAGCACATCCTGTCCTTGCTCCTGCTGGAGTCACTCACAGCACTAACAATCAGCACTAACGTGCTTTGCTTTTGTTTATTCAAATGCGTTTTACTGTGCATTGCAGGTGAACAATATTAAATGGCTCATAATAACATTACAATAAGCAGAGGTGGGTGTAGCAGCTTCTGATAGACAGACTTTGGAAATGCAAGCAATCAAGTGTGCATTAGCCAAAATACCCTGGGGAACACGCTGCTCCCCAGCAGAGCAGAGAGAGAAAAGCCACACACCTTTCTTCTCGTAGTCAGGTTTCTCCTCCCCGCCCCGGCCCAGGCTCTCCAGCGTCCTCGTCACCTGGCTGCCAAACTCATCCTCCCTGGTGCTGGGCTCCGCCCGCCGCGGGGTCTCCTCCTCCTCCTCGTCCTCGTAGTCGTCCAGGATGGGGGTCTCCCGGATGGGCACCCCGATGACCGAGTTGTGGGCCTGCAGGCGCGAGTTGCGGAAGCTCTCGCGGGCCTGGGGGCCCAACAGCACCGAGGGGATGTAGTGGATCTCGTGGGTGGCCTCGGTGCTGGCGCTCTTCTGCGGGATGCGGCGGCGCTTGTGCCAGCGCCGCTGGGCGTACAGGGCCACCATGAACACCAGCAGCAGCAGCAGCAGCGCGATCAGCCCGCCCTGCAGAGAGAGCAAAGGGCACGGTCAGGAGGGCACGGGGTGCAGGGAGGGGTGATGGGATGCTGCAGTGTCCATAGAATCACAGAATGATGGGTGGAGAGACCTTAAAGCCCATCTCATTCCACCCCCCTGCCATGGGCAGGGACACCTTCCACTAGAACAGGTTGCTCAAAGCCTCATCCAGCCTGGCCTTGGACACTTCCAGGGTGTGGAGCACCTACAACTTCCCTGAACAATCTGTTCCAACGCTTCACCACCCCAGAGCGCCCTTCCATCCACACCCCCTGAACCACACACAGGTGGATTAATGGAGCAGCCACCTCTCAGGTGTGAGGTCACGGATAGGTAGATCAGGATGCCAGCGGTAGCCTTTAGCTGGGAATAGCACAGTGACACCCCTGGCTCAATTCTGCCGATTCTCCCAGGGACTTTGTTCTTTCCACCTCACTTCTTGGGATCCCCAGGCCCAGGACACGTGGGGCGATGGGGAATGGGGATGATCACATCCCACCACTTAGGAGAAAAAACCTCATTAAAACAACCCAGCCGTCACCCAGGAGCAATAAAGCCTTAGCAGAGACACACATTTCCCAAAAAGGATGGTGCAACAAATGGCCCCTCACAGGCAATGCTCCCAAGGCATGGTTACCCCAGCTCCAACACTTCTGGTCCGATTTCCCTCTGGTTTCAAGATCAACTGCACAGCTGGGGGCACAGCACAACATGTTCCAGACCCAGACCTTCTCTACTAAGCTCTTGTCTTTCCCCTCCTCCAAATTTTATTCAATACAGTTCTCAACAATGTTAATATTAAAAATAAAAATCTTTAACAAAAAGTAAACTTCCAAATACCATGTACGTACATACATACCATATATGTACATGGAAGTAGCATGTCCTCTCAAGGGAGCCTGGCTACGGAGTACCAAAGGGAACCAGCCCTGCCTCTGCCTGCTCTGGCAGTTAAATTCATCCCTACACACACAAGAGCTGTGCCCGTGCCAGCTCTGAGCCTCTTAATCTCTGCAGCATCAGAGCAATTCTATCCCATGGCAGACAAGCAAGGCAGGGCATGTAAATCAGGAGCAGCACGAGCAACCAGGGCTTTGCAGCATGACAGGAACAGCCAGGGCAGGGCAGGCGCTCCTCAGGCACCTGGGATGCCACAGCCCAGAGCTGCACCGAGCTCTACAGCAAAGCGGAGGCGTGAAAATATTCCCTCTGCATTCCATACAAAGCACCAGGCTGCACCCAGAGCATGCCTCTGACTCCTAAACAGGAGCAGCTGTAAGGAGGTGGCACTGGAAAGTCACACTCACAGGATGAGTTACCCCGGGAGAGGCCTCGGGAACTGGAGCGGAGGAGAGACGTTTCCCTGCACCACAACCTGCCACAGACAGGGGCTCAGCCCAGCATCACCCACATCAAGATCCCCTCCTCTCTGCAAAATGTCCCCAACAGATGCAGGACTCGGGGGTTCACGGCACTGCTCAGTCTGAGTTCCCCAATTTGTATGACATGTACCATCAGGAAAGGCTTTTTACCATCCAGGAGAGGCTCAGGGATCCCTGCACAGCAGAGGGGAAGGGCTTGGTGAGCCCACGTTTATGCTCTGCAGTACCAGGGCACTTCAAGGACCAGAGGGATGAGGACCCATCATGGCCTTTTATGCTCAGAAACAAGAACCAGCATGGACACCTCAACCCAGGAGAGCAGACACGAGTTTCCTTGGATTTGCACAGTGCCTGATGCATGGCGACCTCAGAGCATCACAGGAGCTCCCTGGCCTGAGCCACCCACACCCACTGGCATTTCCTCAGAAATCCAGTTTGCAGGAGAGAAACCATGGCACACCAGAAGGGAGGCCAGGCCGGGTGACAAGGACACAGCAGGGCCACAAACTTCAACACAACAAACCTCGATGCAAAACCAGGTCTGGCTCATGTGCCAGCATCCTTATAGCAGAGAGAGGGTTCTCATGGTCCAGAAGGGCTTCAGAACAAGACTCATGGATGTGATTGCTGGGAAAAATCTTCTCCAAGGCCTTCACCACCAAATCCCTGAGCTGCCCAACTGGACATCACTCACACCTTGGTGCACTCTGCCACTGGAAAGCGGCTGCAGGGCAGAGCACTCTGCACGCATGGGCACACAGGCACTCACTCTCCATGGAAAAGCAAAACCAGAGACATCCCAGATGCTCAGAAAAGGTCAGGGTGACAGAAAAACCTTGCAGGAGGAGCAGCTGTGCCACCTGTACCCAAGGAAGGGGTTCAGGCACCCGTGGCAGGCCTGGCACTGTGGATCTTCCTGGCTGAACTCACTTTATATCAGCCCCTGGGAGAATGGCCTGGAGAAAATAAACCTGTTAGCGTGTCAAATAAAGATCTCTCTGCTTGGGAGAACCTACAAGAAGGCATAAAGGCACAGAGGTTGCTGGTGTGCCATTCCCCCTCTGACTCAAGAATGACAGGGCTGGCTCAAGGAAGCCAAGGGCTCCCAGCCCAGCTTAGCTACAACTCACACATCCTTTGGGGATGAGCCAGAGACCTCTGCTCTGCCAGACACTGAGACAACGGCCCCTCTCTGCCTGGGAAAGACTGGGGGTGCCCATGCCAGCCCTTTGGGTGAGCACCACGGGCTCATCACAGGCAGCTCAGTTCCAATGTGCTCCTTTCGTCCCTGACCCAGCGCCAGCAGCTGCTTGTTTAACCACGCCACACACGCCGGGAGAGCTTCCTGGGAAAAGCGGGGAAAAAAAAAGAGTCAAACTTAGGAGGCATTCAAGCCAGCCTCATTTTAATCTATTTTGCGTGTTAAATTATCCAACTGAGGGAGCAGGAGAGAGAAAGGGGAAAGAAGGGATAATATGAGAAATGTTTTATTTGACAACGTGTCATTCGGAAACTGATTATTTCTGTCTCCGAGCTTTTTAATATTCCCAAACAATGGCCGAGCCGCGTGGGGATTTGGTATTCTAAGGCTGGATTTATAATACTCTGTTCTGCAGTGATAAGAACACGGGCCTTTAATCCTCTGAGCTGTGAACATGCATATTCTCCCACGTAATGTCCTTCCTGCCACGCTCCCGCTGCCCTGGGCCGGCTGAGCAGGAGCCACCGACATCAGAGTGTTGCCAAGACCCACAGGAGAGGAGAAGAAATGGGAGAAGGAAGATGGAGGAGAAAAGGGATGGTGGGAACAACCCACACGTGGAAAGAACTGCAGGGCTTGTGGCACCAGAGCCACAGCTGAAGCTGTGAGAGCAGCAGGGCTGGGACTTATTTGAAGCCCAGAAGGAAAATCAGCAGGAGAGGCCACCCTGAAGCCCAAGAGATTGGACCCTCACACAAATTAGGAAGGCTGCCAAGCTGTTGGATTGGAGGGCCATCACTCTTAAGGAATCTTTGAGATGCTGAACAATTTCTGGGCAGCAAGAGGAGGCATCACTGCTTTGAACACAACCACCACCCTGCCCCACCAACCAGTGAAAGACAAGGGAGTCCCATTGCTCCTCGGAGGTCCAGACAAACTTTCTTGCAACAGCCTCTGGCCTTTCCAACTCTGCTCCCCACAGTGGGGGGATATGGTGTGATCCCTTGCAGGAATCCTCCATCCCTGCAGCCTTGCAGTCACACAGTGACCCAGCCCAGCTGCTCAGAAATCAAGCCCTGACAGTCTTCCAGCCACCACACCAAAAGGGCTGAAGTCACAGAAGAAAGTCCCAGGCTGGAGGGGATAGCTGAGGCTGGGCAGACCTCTTACACCACAGCTTCCCTTCTGCAGGTCAAAGCAAACCCGGTGCTAAACAGCACAACACTCAAATCTGTGCTGACTTGGGCCCCTTCCTCCCAACACCAATGCAAAGTTTTGTCCCAAGGCAAAAATACCCCTCTTTCTTTCCTAACTTGAAGCCTTTTATTGTCCAACATTGTGCTGGCAACCAGTCCCATGGCTACCAACCTGCTCCTGGATGAAGAAGGGCTCTCACAACCCCAGACATCGCTCCCAGGACAGTCCCCCAGGACAGCTCAAGGATCTCCTATCACTTCCTGGGCTGAATGAGCCCCCAGTGCTGGAGCATCACATCCCCTGCATCATCCCAGCAGGTGAATTAAGGTGAGCAATCAGGTATCAGCAATAACCACACAAACCTCAGGGCTCTTCACACTGTGTACTTTCCTTTCTTTCCTTTTTGGCTGTGAAGGTAATTAAACACTAGGACAATTTACCAAGGGGTGTAGTGGATTATCCATCACTGTCAATTTTAAATTTCTTTTTTAAATCAAGCCCGGATGCTTTTTGAAAAGTCATACTTTATTTCAAATGAGAAATAGAGGCTTCAGGGCATTCTTGCACCTTGTGCAGCTCTGAGGGCACAGCAGATGATCCCATGGTCCCTTCTTGAATTCCACTCACCCCAATTTTGGCTTTCCCACACTTCAGCTCCACAGCATCTTATCTCTCATCTCAGGCACTTCATCCCCTCCCAAGTAACCCAGACACACAAAGCACCATCAGACCCTGGATGCAAAGAGAGGTCAGGCAGAACCCACCCCCATCCCCAAATCACAGCCACCCCCTGCCAGCCCAAACCCCCACATGCTGAGGGGCCAGTGATGAGCCAGCACTGGGCGGGGGAACTGAGGCAGAGCGTGGGGATGGGACCAAGGACAGATAGCAAGCCAGCATGAAGGCGAACCAGCTAGAGAGGAAGAGACAAACACCAGGATTAAAATATATACATGTATGTACTCCAAAGGGATCTGGATCCAGTCCTGATCTCCACCACACTCAACCCCACCTCTCTCCATAAGAGACAATGATGATACACAGGGCAAATCTCCCAAAAATACAACATTTTCTCCCTGTACACTTCAAATCCCCATTCAAGCACAGCTTCACCAAGGTGCTTAAGCACACACTCAACTTTAAATGTGTGTTTAATTCCCATTACAGTCCATGAGCCTATAGCATACGCCTCAGCGCTTTGCTGAGCAGGGACAGCTCCTTGAATTGCAGCCCAAAGAGAACTGGGTTGCATCTCTTTTTTCCCTTCTTTCCACAGCTCACCACCTCACTGAGCTGCAGATATGATTGGGGCACTGTCTTCTGGTGGTGTTGTTATCACAGCTGTGTCACCTGACCCTGCCCAGAGGTGACAGCATCCCTGAACCACCCTCTCTGAATGGGTGCAACGAGCACAGGATGTGGCCCAGGGCTGTGAGGAAGGGTTCCCACAGGATGGCTCCATCCAGACCATGCAGAGCCTCTTGCCATGCTGTACAACCATGCACAGGGCATAAATTTAATAGTATATACAGTCCTGTAAAGTACAACACACACACAAGCTATGAGAGTTACAGTTGCTGTGGGAACCATAACTTTAAAATCTCTGATTCTTCCACATAAAAAAAAAAAAAGAACAAGTCAGACAACAAGTCACATTTTCATATTTTTTTTTTTAAAGCCACTCTCAGTTTTGTTTTGCTGTTTCATCCAAGAAGGGAAACAAAAGAAGGAGTAAACCTGCCAATCAGCCTTTCTGTGCTACTCAGACATGCGATGTGATGTTCCAGTAAATGTTTATTTGAAAGGTCTCCCAGGCACTGGCTGTGTGCAAGCACCAAAACATACAACCCTCAATCACAGCCAACATGCCTGCGTGTCCTGAACCGCACATCTCGCTAGGATAACAATTCAAAATGACTCCTAATCCATTTTTATTATGTAAAAAAAGGCATTTATTTGCAGCGAGCTGAAAGAGGAGGGCTGGAGGTGATTTTATTAAGCACCTGATTGCTGGCTGTTTTTAAAGCCGGGGCACAGATTGCATAAATTGTGATTTTAATGCGCGCTAAACGGTTCACCTGAATGGGCTGACCTGCTGACCCAGAGCCTGCCCTCAGAGAGGGAAGATTTTAAAATTCATAAGGTCTCCTGCGCTTGCACTCATGTTTTCCTAATGTGGGCAGCCTGGGAGCACAAAGCTGAGACAAAAACAAAAGCTTTTCTTTCCCCCCGAGGAGTTTCAGTGACACAGCCCCATCCCTGCTCCATGCTAAGCCAACAAGAGACCCCCGCACGTGTTCATCCCACTCAGTTCATTTCCACCCCACGCCTGAACTGTGTGTCATCCATATTCCAAAGGGGAGGAAGAATTCACTTGAATTAAGAAAAAACAACCTGGATTTTAAATAAAAGAGGCCATCTCATCCACAGTAAGTGTCTCTGAGGTTTCACTGGCCAGGATCACCACGTCCTGCACGCTGAGAGTGCCCAGGGCTGTGGCAACACAAAAAGCATCTCCCAGTGAAACTCGGGGCTAAAGGAAAGTCCCTCAGAGCCAGCCCTGACACAGTGTTCCTCTCTGCACCACCCTCAGCACAGAGCCCAAACCCTGATCATCCACAGGAACCCAGCTCAGGTGAGGAGCATCCCCATGCCACAGTCACATCCCAGCTAAGGCAGCTCCTGCCAGGGCAAATGGGAATCCACACAAACTGACTATGTGTGGCCCTAATACCTTCCCAGCTGAGAGAGAACAGCAGTGAAGTCCTCCAGGGTTCAGTTTCAGCTTGGTTTCACCAAAATCACCAGTAACTTCCAGGGATGGAAGGCACTTGCCATGGGAGCTCCCAAAGCCACAGCCACTGCAGGAGCCCTGACCCTCCCAGCTGCCCCTCACCCCTTCCAAACAAAGGTTTAACAAAAGCTAAAGCAAGGTCTCAAATTAGGAGGATTTTTACAATACCCGCCAGCACAGCATTTGCTTGCAAGTAATGAAATATAATTAAAAGTAAAGAACACTTGTCAGATAAATGACAAACACGTACTGCTGTTGCAAAAGTACCTTTGCTTGTTTTTTTAAATAATTGTGTTTATCCGCTTCCTCACTAATTTGCAAAAAATGCAGTTAATTCTCAGTGGATCTCACAACCATTAGTGTGAATTAATGCTGCTCCCACTGTATATTCTGCATATATTAGAAAAAAGATTAATCTAATAAGAGATGCACATCTCCGGGTGAGGGAACACGAACACGATTCACATCGTGCCTCCAGCTCCCAAGCCTCAGAGAGGGACACGGTACAACACCCGTTCTGCTCAATTAACCAGCCCACTTTTGGGGCTGCCAGACCTTGGCCACTTGTCCAGAAAATGCAGCAGAGGTGCAAAAATTCACCGCAAACACAGGGACTTCTTGGAGAGCCAAACACCCCCAAACCCTGTTGAGGGACCAGGTCTCCTCTGCACTGGTTGTGCTGCTGCACTACCCATGGTGAAGACAGGAGAGAGACTGGAAAAGGGGTTTAGCATTTATTTATGGACTTCTCAAACAATTTCTGGAGAGAGGAGGTGATGGGAAGGTGCTATTGTGCACACAGACGTGAAGGAAAATAGCTTGTTTTGTTGGCAGCAGGTTTTTTTTGGGAACAATCCAGCCTACTGTGTAAAAAAGAAAAAAAAAACTAAAACAACAACCCTCAAAAAACAAACCCTGCCTTACCATATTTAAAGTGCAAACATTTCAGCATAATGAACATCAACAGCTGAATGAACACAAACCACAGCTTTCCAGAAGGAGAGGGAGGGTATTCAAATGCAGTATCAGGGATAAAGCCTCCGTGCACGTGCCCACATGGCATTTGGCATCGGAAGGTACTTTGGAATCCTGGCATCATAACTCACATGACAGGAGTTACACACCACAGCCCCCACACCCTGAGAGAATCCTCCTCTGGTACCTCAGGCATCACACACCTAAGGGAAAAAAAAAACCCAAATCTAAAGTTTTATCAATTTTCATTTATGATTTGATAATAAATTTGAAAACTGTGCTGACCCCCAAGTAGCACAGAGCAGGGAGATCCAAGACTTTGATTTAAAGAAAAGGTCCAAGACCTCAGGAACCCCACAAGCCTCCTCTCCCAAAACACCACAGCTATTCCCAGCAGGCTATTAAAAGCCCAGTTAAATACAGCACTTAACCACACACTTAACTCCCATTAACTTCACTGGAACTTCGAACACAGATAAAATTTATCTGGTGTTTCAGGGCTTTTTCATCTCCCAGGGCTTTTTCATCTCCCTGACAAGAACAGAGAGTTCCCTCACCCAGCTCTCCATGTGATGCCTCCAAACCACCTCGGGGTTCAGCACAGTGGAAAAACAAACCCATGGGGATGGGTTTTCCTGCTGTACAGCTCCCACACTCATTGCTCACACACAAGCCCACAGAAACCTTTTTGTTCTGCAGCACATCTTGATGAAACTGCTCCTTTTTCACCCAGCCCTCTTGCTGTATCAGTTGGGAATATTAAAGTATGGGAACGCACCAAATTTGGTTTTGTCTTGTTCTTTGAAGGGCATGAGACTAACGAACTCTTTCCTGGAAGAAGGGAGGACAGGGCACTCTGCCACTGGGCTGGGAAAAACTGAATTTGCACCTGCCAAAGGGCCCTTTGCACCCCCAGCTCTGAAGAGCTCTACACACCTTGGGGACAGCCCCCATCCCCAAACTCCTGCAGTTCAAGTCCTTTTTTGGTTTTTTTGCGGTTTTTTTGGATGCAGAACATCAAAGCCAACAGGAGGAAAGCAGAGGTGGCAGCATGGCAGTGATGCCACCTGGGTGCCACCAAGACAATCTGCCAAGCTCCCTGGTACGCTGCAAGGGCCTGAGACAACCTGAGACTCACACTCTCCATCCCAGCTGGAAGCAGAGGGTTTGGAGTGTATCTGTGTGGGATGCACGGATGGAGAAACAGGAGCTCCTTCCCAGATGGAGCGGGGACTGCAGGCTATTAGAACTGGTTCACCCAGCTCAGCTGCACCACACCATGAGGGTCGTGGTGGAAAGGCTGCAGACCCCCCTCCCCAGCCAGCAGCAGCTGAGAAAGTGCCCATCTGGAAGCGGGAAAGGATTCATTTCAATTAAACATGCCTGGTGCTCCAATCGAAACCAATTAATTCTCCCCATCTGAAAGCTGATTAGCCAGGCTATCTGGGTAAATGGATAATAACAGGCTAATAACCCCCTCCCCATGCACACACTGGGGCTGCCGACAGGTTTTTGACACTGCATCTCCAGCCTAATTGCAGCATCTGTGAACAACTGTGGAGCAGATCCCAGCTCCATCCCTGGCAGCAGGCAGGGACCAGGTGAGATGGCCACTTTGGAGCCAGCCCGACATCCCATTACTGCTCCCAGGCTTCAAACAGGGCTCTGAGGAAGCAAAGCTGTTCCTCCAACCCCAAAAGCTCCCTCATCCCCCTGAAAGCTCTGCTGGGCACTGGGATGGCATTTCCCAGCTCTGCAGCCCTGTCCCCTCCCCTGACTGTTATTAGCC
This sequence comes from Aleadryas rufinucha, assembly GCA_013397815.1. Classification (NCBI taxonomy): domain Eukaryota; kingdom Metazoa; phylum Chordata; class Aves; order Passeriformes; genus Aleadryas; species Aleadryas rufinucha. The sequence goes on along the minus strand of VZTH01018483.1, from coordinate 605,556 downwards.
AGTGTTTACTGCTCATCTGCCTTCCTCATCCTCTCTCTAGAATGTGCTCCCACCCAGCCCAGCCCGGGACAGACATGGGGAACACCAAGGCACTGGGGTTAATGGGCAGAGCTCTGCATCTCACCCCAAACCAGCCTAGCAGCCCCCCAGTTTGAGCATCCCCCACTAACCAAGGCTCCTGAAGCTGCTCCGAGCCTCAGCCCCTGATGTCCTTGAGGAGTTCAAACAGCTGAACGCAGACATGGGGATGGCAGCCAGCAGGAGAGAGCAGGGGAAGGCACAAAGCCATCCCACTCTTCTGTGACCCTCGTTCCCTCCAGTCTCCGTGTCACCCTCAATGTCACCTCAGCCCTGGCCCCACAGCCTGACTCCCCCAGTCCCAGACAAGGGGCAGCAACTGGGGAGCTAGTGGCAGGAATTTTCCATCTCTGTTCCCTATTTTTTCCTCACAATTGGGAAATGTTGACCAGCTAAAACCCACTTTTCCAATGGTGTATTTTTGGTTAAGAGCAAACAGGGAGCCAAATTGTGAACAGAGAAAAACAAAGACCTCAATCCTGTTGCCATTTTCAAATCAAATTTCCTTTTACTAATTTGACAGGCCTGTTTTGAAAACCTAAATTTAAAGCTAAAATGAAGTTAGATTCCACAGCTAAACAGGAATAGAGACAAAGTGTTTCAAATGGAGCTAATAAAACCCTTCTGCTCACACCTTTGGGCTCACAAAGCTCCTTTCCACTCCTTGTTTGTTGAGTACTGAGCTTTAGTTTGCTCACTCCCCCCACCATGCCCAGGCATCCCCCAGCAGTTTGTTTTTAGCTTGTAGGAGGCAGGAAAACAACTTCCACCCAGCTCCCTCTCCTCGATGTGGTGCCTGTCCTGCTGGCTGGCCTGAGTTCACATCTAATCTAAATTAAGCCCAGTTTAGGCAATGCTTCCATCTTCAGAGGAGCCCTGCAAAAGAAACAGCTTGGCCTGAGGGGAAAGAATGAACGGAAGATGAAGATGCAGCCATGTGTGTTCCTGGAGAGGCTCACCTGGCTGGCAAGGAGAGGAGGGAGCTCTGGGGTGGAGACCAGCGCCCTGCCCTTCGAGAGGCAGCACTGACCTGCACAAGCTCCTCCACCTTTCAAACCCTCCCCTTGCTCCAAACAAAAAGCCTCTTGCTCCCCAGGGGCTCAGCTGTGGTCCTCAGCATCTGACCTTCTTTCAGGCTTTCATCGCACCAGAATAATTTCCCACAGAACAAAGGAAGCCAAAAAAAGAATGGAGTCTCTACTTCGTGCTACAGACAGAGCACTGGAAACTTGGTGGTTCAGCCTTCCTGGTCCATGGCTGTGATCCTTGGACAAGCCCTTACCCGTTTCACGGGAGTGGGACTAGAATAAATCCATAAATCCCAGGATAAATGCAGTAGAGTGTGCTGGGAAGCACAGAAGAGCAGCACAGCTACTGATCTAAGACCAGGTGCCCTCACACAAGTTGGACAGGGATGTGGGTTTTAAAACCAGATGCTGAATGTGTCTTGCACAAACCAAACAGGAGCTCCAGGGAGTGAAATCCCAGAACCCAGAGCCTCAGCAATCCACATCCCTGCCTCAGGCACCAAATGTCCCTGTCCCTGCAGGGACGAGTGGCTGGATGGAGAGGAACAGACCTGGCATCACCGAGCACAGGTGTAACCCAATGTTCAGAGGGCAGCTGGAAAAGAAAAACAGGTGTGATTAGACCCCCTCCTCTTCAAAGTAGCATCTCTGGTTGCCCTCCACCCCTGCAGCCCTGGGGGGATGCCAGCCTGCATCCCTGCGTGCTGCCAGGAGCCAGGGACTTGCAGCAAAATCCTCAGAGCAAAACACTTCCAGGAAAAGGGTTTCCATCCATCACTTCAAACCTCCTGCTTATTTAAATCAGTCCAAACACTGCCAAAGTTTTCTGAAATGCTGGGCTGTCGCAAAGCTGGGCTGGAGGCAGAGCACTGGTGGGGCTGCTCGACCCTGATCCGTGTCAGACAGGGCAGGCTGAAACAACCGCCCACGAGGACCGGGAATTCTTGCAGAACAGGACAGAGAAACATCCATCACCAGTGACAAAGGGTTATTGATCCTGCCCGAGGGCACAGAGGTGGATTCAATGACCGCTCCAAATCCCTTCCACTCCACAGATCCTCTAGAAAAGCAAATCTCCATCCTGCAAAATCCTTGAGAATGAAGTGCTCCTTTGAGTGTCCCAAGAGATGGCAGCGCCATCAACAGGGCCGGCACGTGTGGAAGTGTTGGGGGTATGAAGAAGCAACTCCCCCACTTAAAAAAACCAAACAACCTAAAAAAAAAAAAAAATCCAAAAATGGCAAAACAAAAAACAAAGAAACAAAACCCACTCTGCAGTCACACCTTCCACAGCCAAACCACTTCAGCATTAACCTGAAAAACTTGTTTAAGACAACAACAGGGAAAAGTTATCAAATACACTCATGCAGCCTGGGGCGTGCAGGTGAACCTTCCATCCACACCCACACCTCTGCCTCGGCCACCTCCCAGCCCCAGGGACTGAGGGCAGCATTCCTGGGGGCTCAGTGCAGTGAGAGACACTGAGAGGTAGAAGGACAGCCACGGTCATTGGCTCATCCACTCCATGTTCCAGTTTTCAATATTTGCACTGTCAGGATGTTTTCCAAACACAGATAATCGTTTAAACCTGAAACTTCTTAGGAAAAAAAATGCACAATTAGCAATTCCCCCACTAACTAGGAAAGGAAGAAAGAAGTCCAAAGCAGAATTTGTCTGCATAAAACAGAAAAGAGAAATGAAATAGCTACATATGAATGTAGTCAATCTGAAAATAAAAGTCATGGCTCTTATTCCTGTGCACGACACCCTTCAGATCCCAGCTCAGTAAAAAATAAACATACACATAGCTATATGGAGTTTACATTTCATGGATATACATGCACACACGTGAACAGAGACATGGAATATCAGAGAGAGCTCTGGTCATAGCTGCTGAAGGGTCCTGGTGGGATGCTCAGAGGGACTGAGGGGACCCCATGAGCTGAGATGCTGAACAAGGGAACAGGCACGTCAGAACTCATATCAGCTGTGCCACAGAGGTCAGGGAAGCACATGGCCTGCACACAGGGTTCTGGAAGAGGCTGACCTCACCCTCCTCAGCAATTTTTAGGGCTGGTGCATCGTTAGCCAGGTCTCTAGCTGCCCTCCCTCCAGGGGACAAGAGGATCAAGTGTGTTTTTCTCTGCTGTTATACAAGACACGAGCTTGTGCGCATCCTCTGCTGTGATACAGCTTCAAGGCTACAGGGTCAAGCTTCAGGCCTTGTCTCAGCTCCAGAGCCCTTCTCCAGGACAGCCACACTGCTGTCACCTCACTCAAGACAGGCCTTTTTGCAGGCAAGAGACCTGCTGAGACACACACGCAGCAACTGGGGAGACAACCCACCTTTCAAATTGAGTACATCTCCCAGGGAAGGTCAAGCTGCTCCCAAAATCAGGAGGGATTTCACACTCAGCCCTCCAGCTTCTCCACATATTCCCCCACCCTCATGCTGTACTCTCCTGCACCCAGCCCCGTTTCCCTCTTGCATTTACACAAAGCCTGAAATCCCTTCCAAAGCAAACTCTGGTTTTACTTCAGTATCACCATGACCTATGAAGGGGACCACAAGACCCCCTTCACCTCCCTTCTCTGCAGAAACCCCCTTTGCCTTCACCTCTCCCCTTTCTGCTCCTCATCCCTCCCCATGTCAAACGAGGATTTTCCACAGCTTTCCCAAGTGCTTTGGGAAGAGCCTGAAGGACACAAGAACAGCTCCTGAAGAACAGCTTAGTACTGGCTACTGCATCAGCTGCTCTCCTGCCCAACATCCCACTGCTGCTGCCTGTCATCTGCAGGACGTGTGAAGCCAAAAACCAGACAAGGAAGACAGGAGGAGAAATATCTACCTGCGTCCAGCTTCCCAGCCCCAGGAACCAGCAGAATTTGAGGACAGCCACAACTCCAGCCCTGCACAATTATTTCACAAAAGGGGGAGCAAGGGGTGCGCAGAAGCACCCCAATAACCCAGGAGCTCTCCCCGCTTTTTGAAGACATATGGCTCCTCTTCGTACTTCAACAGTGACTCCTCCACGCTTCCAAATTACAGCTGCCTAAGCTGTTTCTGCAGATATTTCCTCTTTCTGTGCAATCATTTGGCTAATAAGATGAGCAGGCTGGGCTCATTTATTTTGGACACTGTTCGTGGGTCATTAGCAGAAAGGCTAATCATTGCATTGGCAGAAAATATCACTTCTGCTTCAGAGCTGGCTGCACAGCATGGGGAGGGGGAAGAGAGCAGGAGCCTGACAGAGCCTTTAAAAAAAAATAATACAAAACCTAAGTTACACTGCTGTAGAAGTGGAATTTTCCTCTGCTATTTCCCCAGGTACCTGCTGTTAGGATGAAGCGGACAGACTTCAGTGCCCGAGGCAGCTCTGCGGAGCTCGCGCTCCCTCTCCCACGCACGTGCCACCTCCAAGGGCCCGGAGAAGGAGCAATGCTGGCGGCAGCAGCTCGGCCTCCCTGAGCCACAGCAACACAGCAACGTGTCCTGGTGATGCTCAGCCCTCCAGGGAAGAAGAGTCATCCTCACCCACGGGCAAATCCAGGTGGGATGCAGAGAGCCCCATGGCACAAGAGCCCTTTCTGAGATGGTTTGGGGTTAGCAGAGCAGATCAGTTGTGATGCCTGTGCTCTGCCCGCAGCACCTGAGCACTAAAATCCACCTACAGAGACATTTAAAGAGCAATTTGCATTCAGTGTGAAGGCTGGAATGCCAAGGGGACGCAGAACTGCAGGGCATTTGTGGAGCTGGAGCCTGAATTTCCAGGAGACACAGCAAAGCTGAGCCCTTCCCGTTTCTCTCTTGAGAGGTGACAACAGAAGCAAAGACAAAGTTCTGAGACATAGCCATGCCAAAACAGCAGCACTGAAAGCTGCTGCTCCTGCTCCCCAGGCTCAGCTGCTCCAAAACCACCTCTCTCCAAAGGCCCTGGGAGAAGCTCTGCCCTGCAGATAATCATGACCAGGCAGAGCACAGGGACACAGAGCTGCCCCTGCTCCCATCTCATTGCAGCTGCTGCCTTCACCCACTGGCCTGGCAAGGGCAGAAATGAAGTGCTTGAGGGGAACAGCTGGCCAGGGCACAGGTTGTCCCCTTTCCCAGCCAACACACAGCCAGCACACCTCCTGCTCCCCTCCTCCAGCTTCTGCTGGCCCCAGATGTCCCTGCTGCGTGCGCTGCCAACGGTGCCATGACCTTGCCTGCTCTCAGCAGCATCCTTGGGGCAAGCACAGGATGGGGCTCCCACCTCCCCGGGAGGCTTTCAGCAGATGTCCATCAGCTCTGTGCTTCCCCCCCCGCCCTCCTGCACCACAGCCAGGAGCCCCAACACATTTCCCAATTGGTTACACCAGGAGGGAGCTGGGCAGGGGGACAGCGTGGCAATGTTGGAAGGAGGGGCACCAGGAATTTGTCCCTGGAGTGCTCCAGCTTGCCTTGAGCCACCCATACTGAGCCTCTTCCTGCTATCCCCATGGGAGCATCATGCTGTGCTCCCCAGGCCAAGCCTCTCCAGCCCCACAGCAGAGCCGGCTGCTCCCCGGGGAGCCCCACGACAGACGGGGAGCCAGAGCTGGCTCTGCAGGGCTCTCCAGCCCGAGAAAGGGAAGAGAATGATTTGGGAACTAATTTAGAGCTTGGATTTCCGAAGTCTTTTCAGACTCCGAGGGTACTGGCAGGCAGTGTTACAGCCCCTGCCAGTCTCAGCGGCTCTACAATGTCCTTCCCTTGGCAAGGGCAGCAGTGGGGAAAAAATAACACACAAAAAACAAGGGACATGTGATGGAGAGCTTGGCTGAAGGTTCCCTCCTCCCACTGACCTGCGTGCCAAGGAGGAAGAGCATGGGCGAAAAAAGAAGTTTTAAAAGGAAAGAAAAAAAACCCACATTACTTGTTTTGCTTTGTCCAAGCTGTGGGGACGGAGCTGTGGCAGGAGGTGAGCAGACACAACCTGGGGCCATCGCTTTGTTCAGTGGCCAGGACAAAGCCATCACCCTCCCCACACCCCCCAGCCAGCACGGGGGGAACAGGGCCCCCAGTGCCCCCTTCCCAGGCAGGAAGGAGCACTTCTGCACAGCCTCCCTGCACCCCATGCCGCTGTATAGAGCCCCAAAAGCAATACCTTGCACTCACCCCCAGCAAACCCACAGAGACAAATGCTGCTGGGTGCACACCTCTGGTGCCAGGCTTGAGTGCACAGGGGTGAAACAGGGATTTTGCCTCAAAATTTCATGGCCCAAAAAGGCAGGGTGGTGGGGAGGCTCTCTCATCCCCAGCACACACAGCAGACCTCATAGAGGTGGCTCCTCTGCTGAGGATGCTGTGCTGGTACCCCAGAGGGTACCAAGGGTAAAAACCTGCTGCTGGAGAATCACAGCATCTCAGGGAAGGACAGGATGAGGCCAATATTTGATTATCCATTTCTTCAAAGGAGAAGGGAAGGAAGGAGACTGATCAGAAGAGCACGGGGACAACCCAAGCCATCCAGCCCAGGAACAGTCAGGGCAGCACTCCCACACGGACCCCCTGTCAGCTGAGTGAGGGGGGATTCAGCTGAGGAGGGGTGTACAGCCCCCAGGCACTACAGCAGAACAGGTGATGGGAAAACACTCCAGCCTGGAAAGGAGGGAGCCTAGATGCCAGCAGAGACACAGACATCAGCAAAGGCACAGTCAGGTGAAATGTGATCACTTTGGCAAAGAGACACACGACTGTCATTGACCCGCTCATCGTGCGTCACATCAACAAGCTGGGCACCAGCCACCTCTGCAGGCTCAGCTGTCCCTGCAACACCTGGGATGCTGGAGACAGCCCTGGGAGCACAGCCTGCTCACCTGCACCCAGTGCTTCTCCCACAAGGTACCAGCTGCAGGGTGGGGTATACAGGGATTGACTCAGCCAAATCCAAAGCAGTTGGGATCCTGAGACAAGAGCAGCTGGGTTGAAAAATCTCTGTGTCTCTAAGCCCTTCATGCAGAGCACACCGAGGCTGCCAAGATGCTCACATGAACCCCTCCCTCCCTGTCATGGGGGGACAGGAGAAACACAAGCATTGAACAGCCCTGCTCATCCCTCCCTTCCCAGCACACAGGGCAGAGGTGGGAGAAGAATCGGGTCACTTCACTTCTCTGGTTTGACAAGGCTATTCCCCAGATCCCAGGACACAGCAGCAGCTAGTAGAACAACACCTCGGCCTCCTCCTCCTCCTCCCCTCGGCCCCCAGACAGTGAGGAGGAGCTGCCTGTATGGCAGAGGCAGTTCAAGTACACAGAGAGGGAGAGGAGAATCACAGCATTCATCCCAGCACAAGCCACGAGTGTCCCAGGTGGATCTGGCCCCATACCAGTACCAAGGATGCCTCAAGACAAGGTCAAAGTAGCCCTCAATGGAGAAGATAAAATCTGTGAGTCCCACCAGCATGGCCAGTCCCAACACGCCCAGACAACTGATTCTCAAGGTGTCTGGTGCAGAATAGGACAAAGAAAAAATTTGAAGAAAAGAACAGCTGGCTGTGGCAGTGACAGCACCAGCCCCTCCTTGCAGCTCATGTAAGGTGGGCAGAAGAGCTTTCATGGCAATTTACACTCTTCCCCAGCCAGGGAGGGCACGGCCACATCCACATCCTTTCCACAGCCTCAGCCTAGGGGCACAAGCCTTACCTGATAACCAAACTCCCACCACAGCCCAGAGACATCTCACAGCTTGTCACTGGGTGCTGCAGGCACGAGGAATCCTCAGCACTGATTCAGGCTGTCCCTGGAGCTGCTGTCTCGTTCCTGTTTGTTTCCACGACTTGCAGCAATCACTGCTTTTGTTTGCAGTTTGTAAATAAGCCCTTCCTTGCCTACCCCTGCACCACAGATGACTGGCAGCCACCACTCCACCCTCACCCCACTCTCCCAAACCAGCACCCCAATATTCGTCCCTCAGCGCATCCCAGCTGTGTGAGGGGATGAAGGACCAACGTCCAAGGGGATGAAGAGGTGTCTGAACCCACCTGGGAGGGTGTGGAGTACAGTGTTCAAGAGCTACACACCCCAAATCCCCATCACTAGGAAGAACAGTGGGAGAAGCAGCTGCCCTGAGCCATCCCGAGGTCCCAGACACCCCAAGGATGCAGGGTGGGATCAGATCCTTGGTACCCAGCCCAGCCTTCACCTGCCTGGCCAAGCTGCATTCCAGCACCTGAGCTGGGAGAGTTTAAATCATTAATTTCTGAGGCAGAGGGAGGCTGGCAGGCCCAGTGCTGGCCTGAATAATGATGGATTTCTGGGAAAAGCCAAGTGAAACCTGCAGCTTAATCAGGGTGAGACTCCCTCTGGGGCACTACCAGCACCCTCCAGCCAGACATTCCCCCACTGCAGCTTCCCACTCCCAGCACACGGGGCTGCCTGTCCCTTTACTTCTGCATTACCAAACCCACCCCAACCTCTGCAGAATGATGCTCCAAAGTTGCTAAATAAGCAGTAAGATTCAACACTGAGGCTGTTATCTGTGCCCCCAACAATTGCTGCTCCCACCCTGCTGGTTTCACCCTGAGCCCAAGTTTGGTGCAATGAGGAAAACCATGGCCAGGGCAGCAGGAGAGCCCAAGCTTGCCCAAGGAATGGCTGGTGAGGAGCTGCTACCCAGCTACAGCTCTGAGAAGGGAAGTGGAGACACCTGACACTGCTAAGGCATCAGAGGTTTTGCTGCCATCCACCTGCAGGCGGTTCCTCACCTTCCATTTTAATAAAAAGTAAGTGGTCTCCTCTCCCCTGAGGAGCTAAAAAGGAGGCAGCTGGAAAGGAAAACCACTATTTTTCCTGTTGGATAAAGGGAAACACAGTGAAAAAATGTCCAACCCCTGAAATCCAAGTGCATCCCAGCACGGCTGGGGCTGATGTTCCCACTCACTCCCTCTCCAGCCACTGCCATAAATCCAGCCCCTGCCATAAATCCAGCCCCAGAAGCACCCACCTGAGGCAAAGCTCAGCCAGTCAACCAGCTCCCTTCAAAAACAGTTATTTTCCTGCAGTTTTATAAAACTGGACTTTAACAATAAGCACTATTCCGTTTTTTCCTCTCTCCCTTTTTCCTTTGTTGCACACCTTGAGAGTTCATGATGAGGCTCCTGCTTGGAGCAGGCAGAGACCTTTTGAAAGCTGAAACAGAGCTCGCTCCCCCTCGTCCGTAGGGATGGAGCAGGGAGGGAGGAGGTGGAGTGGGAGCAGCGACAGGTAAAAATAACCACACTTGGCCTGATGTTGCTCCCAATTAAGCCGGTGGGAATTTTGCCCAACTTCCAAAGCAGCAAGACCCAGACACACACAAAAAGGGCTCTGCTGTATGAGCAGCCTAACGATGGCCAGAGAAAATCATGGATACATGAGCTTCTTCCCCCTGTTTCCTGCTGGTGGGAGTCTGAGCATCCCCTGCCCCAGGGCCAGGCACAGCAGACGCTGCAGACACTCCGAGAGTGATGATCAGACCCATAGCACCACATCTCCTCTGCTCCAGGCACAGTTACTCCACAGAGAGCTTGAAAAGGTTTTTTCCAGGAATGGTTTATCTGCTCAGACAGTTTCACATCAGCTGAAACTAAAGTGTAAGTGGTTTTGGGAGGATATAGAAAGTGTTGAAGAGTAGAAACATTTCATTCTGACACTTCCCTGAACAAAAAGCGCTCTGCCTTTTCACGGCATCACAGTGCCTTGTGAAACCAAGTCCAATTTATTTTTAAATGGAAAAAAAAGGAAAGCCCAAACTGAGAGCAAATATATTTCTGGGGACAAATATGATGTTGCATTTCATCCTGTCGTTAACACTTACTCCCATCTTCGGGATTCGCCAACCAAATGAGAACTCAGCCTTTTGTGGTGCTGCAATGTAACATCTTTCACAACCACCTTGAAGCTGTTCTGCATGAGGCTGAGCACAGTTCACACGAGCCAGCGCCTGACACCGACAACACTTGAACGGATGCAAACATTTCCAACTCACATTCAAACACGAGTAACAACTGAGAACAGCAAGAACTGCAGATAACACAAGGTTTGAAAGAAAAAAAAAGGCATTTCACTGCTTGTCTGAAGACCAGCCCACCTTTCAAGCCTGCAGGCATCCTCCTGGGGGTGTGAGAGCTGGGTGAGGCTCCTCACCTTGGGTCAGAGCCCATATTGTACCAACAGAAAGATGGAGATTATAATATTCCTGCCGGGAATAAAGAGTGTCAGGCATCCCCCAGCACAGCACAGCCTCACCAGTGAGGAGACAACACCCTCCACCCTGCCAGCACTCCCAGCACCCGGCCAGGCAGTGCAAGGTCTGCATCCCAGGAAAACGCCCTCCATCGTGAGGTACTACCTCGGAGCCAGGGGCCACCCACACCCAGCCATCACTGGAGAAGGCAGCATCCACAGGAGTTTGCCTGGAATAACATTTCCTGACAATTTTAATGCCATATGTACTTTGGAGCCTGGCAGTTTAAAGCAATTAGATTCAGGCTGGGAGCTGCAAAGCATTTCTGTGTTTACGTCAATGTTTCAATGTACCAATCCAGTACTCCCAGCACTTTACACACAGGATCAGCGCGGGGCTCCCATGTGGAACTGCTCTCTCCAGGAGCCCAGCAGCTCGGTGAGACCCAGCCTGTGGAGGAGAGGGATGGAAACCAGCAGCTGAGGCAGAGCCACCCCACCAAAGCCTGGATTTCCATCTGCTTGTCCCACACACTGGGAAAAAAAAACCAAACACCAAAAGGTCAGGCCACCAGCTACACCCTGCAGTGCTGTGGATGTGAGTATTTCTCCCAGACAGATGGTGGGAAGGGGAAGAGTGAGGAGGAGGAAGGAAGGGAACAAGTTCAAGAGAAGCCTCTGAGATCAGCAAACTGATAAAAATACCTTCAGTGCCACTGGCGGCGGAGGGACCCAGCCCAGGGGTGAAGGCAGGCACAGAGCGTGTCCCATCCTGTGCCACGAGCTCACACTGCTCTGATGCTCCTCACCCCACTCCCAAAACCTTCCCTCTGGCATTTTTTTCCTTCATCTCCTCATGACTTCAGCATGCCCCTTTCCAGCTCTCACACCCCCTGACAACACCGGCCACTTTTCCAACAGGAGTTTTTACTTTTTCCCTTCCGTCGTCAATTCTCGGCACGTCGAGGCTGGGGAAATTTTCTCAGGCTGCAGATCCCTCCCACGCCTCGATGCCGTCTGCAAAAACCAAACCCCTTCCCAGTGCTTCCCATTGCTGCTTTTCCCCCAGTACCAACTTCAGTTCCTCTAGGGCTGACATGAGGAAGTTAAGTTTGCTGCTCAGTTCAGATGAACTGAGAGCATTTATTCAGCCTTCCTTTATCAGAGATGCAAATCAAACACTCCAGTTACATATTTTAACACAGTGGGGTGGAAAAAGTCTGATGGAGAGAAAGTCATAAAGGGTCTAATGTATTCACTGGAGCTAAGGTGGAAAACTGAGAGATTAGTGAAAAATTATTAACATAACAGGTGCCATTGTCACAAAAGTGACAATTTAAAGACAAATCCCCCCCAAAATGAATTCCCTAAATACCAGAGCACATCATTAACTACATTTAGTCCCTGTTTTATACCAGCTCTGCAAAGGAGAGTGGAGAGGAGGGGGAAGGTGAATGAAAGAGGCTCCTTCTCCCAGACAGCAAGAAGTTGGTTAATAAAACATTCAAATGGAAATGGAACTTGAAGCCAAAGAATGTCCCATCCTGGGAAAGAGCAGATGCCAGGACAATGTCAGGGTGACAGGAGTGGGACCTTCTTCCAGCATGGACCAGCAACAACTCCTCTGTGTACCAGTTCCAGTGCTCCTGCAGCACTGGTGACTTCAGCTTCCAGCTGGGCTGAGCTGCAGTCCCCAGACCCACGGAGCCTGCAGGCACTCAGCCCCTCTGTCCTGAGCCACCCGACCCAGCAGAGGTCCCACCAGTCCCTCTGGCCACCCTGAAGCAGCTCAGGAAAGAGCTGAGGGCCACCTTCAGCAGAGTGGGGAGGACAGGTGATGGTCTGAGGATTGCTTGGTCTGCCATCAGCACGGAGCCTGCAGCTCCCATCCCCAGCCCAGAGATTTGTGGATGCTTAGTCCACCTCCACATCAGGATGGGCAGCTCCTTCTCCTCTCCCCACACACACGATTCTCACACAGGGACATGCTGAACCCAGGGGTTTTAGAGCTTTTCTTTTAGGTTTTGTTTTTTAATAAAAACAGCTCATTGGAGATCAATTTAGCTTTTTAATACCTTTCAGATAAGAAAATCTGCTGCAGCAGCAATTCTCTCCCTATCTTAATTAATTTCTAAACACATCACAAGCTGGAAGTGCATGTTTGATGAATCTGGTTGACCTCCTGGTGCAGAAATGATGACACAGATGTTATGCCTTCTTCACTACCTCATTACTCATGTCACACCAGGGTTTTTTTCTCCAACTGAGCTGCCTGACAGGAGCTCCAGTGCTGCCATCAGCAAGACAAGCTGCAAGGAGCCAGAGGAAGGCTCAAGCAACGTTTTGCATCCACTGGAGAAGCCAGGTCCACTGGTGCTACCAGCAATCCCACAGCACACAGCACCCTGCAAGCACAAGGGAGGGAGGGAGCTAAATCCATGGGAAGCTTTGCCAAGGAGGACAAAATACTGTTGGGTAGGGAAATGAGGCACCACACAAAGAATGGCCAATCTGAGGGAATGCTGGGGCTGAAGGAGCCTGAGTGGGGATGAGCCCAAAGCCCACAGGATCTGGAGTGATCCCTCAGAGAGCTGTTTGCTGGGGACAGTGGGAATCAGCCCAGCTCTGAAAAGGGTTTCAGCCTCCTCTCCCCTCCCATACAAGCTGGGATAAGCCCAGTTGCACTGGTGTGGTGTTATATCCAGCTGTGGGAAGGACAGCAATCAGAATCATTGAATGGCCTGGGTTGGAAGGGACCTTAAATCCCATCCAGTGCCACCCCGGCCATGGCAGGGACACCTCCCACTATCCCAGGTTGCTCCAAGCCCTGTCCAGCCTGGCCTTGGACACTGCCAGGGATCCAGGAGCAGCCACAGCTTCTCTGGGCACCCTGTGCCAGGGCCTCCGTACCCTCACAGGGAAGATTTTTTTTTTTCCTAAAAGGTGACAGCAACAGCTCCTAAAAACTTGCTTGCTCTTGGAGATTCCTTAAATAAGTACAGAGCTGCCCCAGCCTGAGGCAGCCCCAAGGATGAGCCCCCAGGACACAGCACAGAGTGCACTGGGGCACAGAACTCCTTCCCAGCTCCGCTTCAGAGCAGGATGTGAAAGCAGAGGGAGGAGTTTAAGACCACAATTTATACCCAGCTCAGGGGTTGATGGAGCACAGCACCGGCAGCTGATCATTTGGGGAACATCAGGATGTATGGGAACAAGAAGAAAAAAGGAAACTCCACAAATATGAGTTAAAGAAAATCCTCTGGGAGACTTAGAAGGCAGCAGATAACTCATCTGCTACCAGCACGGCCAACAGAAAGTGGGCATTGAAAATAAAAATAGTAGTTTTGTTAAAAAGCAGCCTGATGAGGTCTGGCCACCTTTTACTCCAGACACTTTAATTGTCCCTTGCAAGGTGATGGCATGAGATGCAACAAGGCTTTTCCTTGTGACCCCTCTCCAACAAACCCAGCGTATTTCTGCGAGAGCTGGAGCTGAGGCAGCACAGAGCACGTTTATAACCCTCCCACCATGCCGGGATGGTCCTGGCTCTGCTGTCCCACAGCCAGGACTTTAATGGCATCACTCACAGGAGAGGAAAACCCATCCCTCCACCAGCAGGACGGGATGGGGCTTTGCATCCTCTTCTCAACCCTGCATCCCGGAACTCACAGGGTGCAATGGTCCTGCTGATGCCTGATAAAGGGGTCAATGCAGAGATAAAACCTGCCTGTCCCACCCCTCAGAACCTGACAAACACCCCCCCTGTACGGCCAAAGCTGCCGGACACGGCTCCAGGGCTGGATTTAGCATCACACAAAGAAATAATTAAACTGGGACACGAGGCGGTGGGGAACAACAAAAAAATAAATCTCTCTTATGTTTTGTTAAATTCAGCAATTTACAAGGCTGGAATAATTAGTGGTTTAAAATGTTTTGACACAAGCAGCCCCAATAATCATGATAAATCATATCAGGCATATGCCCAGATCCTTGAAGTGACAGATGACAAACAGAGCAGTGACAAGACGCTCCATCACGCGGGGAATCATTGAGTTAATGGAAGAATTATTGCTTCTGAAATCCACTCCAGTCCCATTGTGGGGAACATTCCAATTTATCAAAGCCAAATGAACATTAATTGCTGCAGCCTGGTAAGTTTTCGAGCTGCTGTGACCTTCATTGAATTTTAATCCAAAACAGATAAGATTTACTTCCACACAACAGGAAACAACACAATTAAACCCAAATGACAGCTGAGATTATGGTGAAAAAACACAACAGGCGTAATGACAAAAATATTGATTCCTTTCTACTTGACACTGTGCTAAAAAAAGGTAAATAAATAAAATCTTGCATTTGCATATTTGTTTTTCTTTTCCCTTTATCCCTTCTTTTCATTTGCGAGACAAATTTCAGATGCTCAAGCCAAGAGGAAATGGGTGGCAGAGAGTAATGGAGACTGAATTCTCTTTAACTGCAGTAATTAATGTTATGTCTCATTGGGGAGAGATTAAGGAAAAACAGTTAGGAAAGGAAAAAAAAATAAAAATTAAGTATTGTCTTGCTGTCAAAGACGCCCTTGAGCATGGGAAGGGAGGTGTGAAGAGGGTCACAGTCAGTGCTTTGCAGGGGTAGATGGTGGCCACAGGGACACAGGCCACGGACACTTTCCTGCTGCACTGGAAGCAAACCAATCCTAAGCCAGAAAGCCATGGACTGACAGCCAGAATCACTGGAAGAAGGAGCAAACCCAGGATTTGCACCTCCCTAGGGCCCCCATGCAGCACAGAGGAGGTCTTGGCTTTAGAGGCAGAGCAGGAGCTCCCAGCCAAGCCATAAACACCTACAGAAATCCAACCAATTCCTGGTTTGGATGTGTCTCACTGCCCAATAAAGCTGTGCCAAGTGCTCCCTAAGAGAGGGATTAACCAGATCCCCCAGGCAAACCTTCCCCAGCTCCTATAAATCACCTGGAGCATGAGGAGAGAGGTAAAAAGCAAGTGCTACAGCCACTTAAAGGAGATGAAGGAAGCACTTTCCCATGTCCCCTCTTGTCCCCTGGGGTGGGATGCTGAGCTGATGATGGACAGGGCAAGCAGAGGCTGAATGCCAAGGCAGCACTGGGGTGGGCTGGAATTTTGTCCATTGCAGTGATGGTGGTGTAGTTTATAGAAAGCACACAGGAGACATTGGGCTTAATGGTAGGAAGAGGAAGGAAAAGCATTTGGGAAGCTGGGAAGGAGGACACAGGTTGTCCAGTTGCATCCCAAGGCAAAAGGGATACGGACACAGAGGGTGTGGGGACAGGAGGGGGTACCCAGGGCTCCCCTGTGCCAAGCACAGCACAGCCAGGGAACCCCACTGCTGGGGTAGCAGAGCTCAGGTGATGGGGGCCCTCTGGGATGTGCTCCAGCTGGGGTCATGAAGGAAAATAAAGGAGTGGGAAAGCAGCCTGGGGACCTGGGTGAAATATTCCACCCAAAAAACAAAAGTTGTGCCCATTTTATTTCAGCTACAGAACTCCATGAGGCCTCAAGGAGGAAAAGAACAACAAATCAACGAAACAGAATCATCTTTGCTGGTAACTCAAAACTTGGCTTGGGTTCACTCAAAAAGTTAATGAACCCTCTGAAAAATTCTGGGCAAAGTTTCAAGCCTGTGCTGCAATCCTGACCCAGGAAAGGGATTTGCAGGGCTCCTGCCTCCCCAGGGACACGTGCAGCCCAGACGCCATCCCAGACCCACATCCATGCCAGGACCTCGGTTCCTGCTGCAAGGAATGTCAGGATTTATAAAGATACTGGAATTACAGTGCATTGTGTGTGGAAGGAACAACTCCTTCTCTCCTGTCGCTTTTGCAGAAGGGCAGAGAGGTTCAGGGCAGGAATTAACCCTCACAACAAAGCCACGGGTGCTCCCACACCATTGGCAAAGCACATCTTCCCTGGCTAACCTGGGATTAGAGGGCAAAATCATTTCTGTGACATTCCCAGCAATGCTGTCAGCTCCATCCCACCAGCACCGCTGCTCCTGCATTCTGAGGTGCAGCAAAGCAAGGCTTTGGCAGGAGCTTCTCACAGGAACTTCCCAAGCATCAAATCATTACAATCATCTGATGTATTTTAGAAAGCATCTTCAGCAAGGCCTGAGGACCAGGACTGAATCTCCCCTACTACAGAAAATCTGCATTTCAAGCAGGAATCAGGAGGCAGCAGAGACAGTGTCACCCTACAGACACAGGGCAATTCTCCAGGGCTTAGGTTTGCCCACAACAGCCAAACAATTCCATACTCAAGCTTCCTGCCAGGGACTGAGCTTTTCACACTCACACAGCTTGTGCTGTCTTCTTTCTTTGTTCTGTCTCTCACTTGTATTTTCAGGCTCATTTTCCAAATACACATTTCTAACTCTTTCCCCCCTTCTCCGATCCCCCATCCCACTGACAATTTTAGCAGGACATAAAACCATTCCCCGTCCAACTCAGTAAGCTGCAGCCCCCAACTCCTTTCTCTTCTGCCATCCTGCATCATCTTGCCCAACACCCTTAATGCAAAGCCTCTCTCCCCTCTCACATGCACTCAGTGCCCGATCTAAAGCCCCACTGAGGAGACACCCAAAAAACCAGATTTAAGTTATAAAAGCCAAATAGCTGCTTGTTCAAATTTAAAAAAAAAAAAAAAAATTGTGCAGCCATTGTCTCTGTTCCTCCTTCCAAACCTAAGGACAGAAGTTGTGGAGATGACACACATTTTCAGAGATGAACAGATTCACCTTTTGCAGAGGGTTGCTGTGGTGGGATCCCCAGTCCCATAACAGACTTGCTTTGGCAAATGAATAGCATGCATACACACTGCATATACCAACCTAACTTCTTTTTTTCCTTTATCTTATCCCAAAGGGATTGAAGGGACAATACATTGAATCCCATTTTACAGATGGAGCTCTAAAACATGGAGGAACCATGGACCAAATCCAAATACGTAGGCAACCACATCATGTGATACTGAAACTTTAAAAGGCAACACAGCACATAAACAGTGCATTAATGAAAGGTCACAAACACCCCAGATGGAGACATTCAAAGCACTGGATCATCTTTTTACTTTTAGGTCAGACTTGTCCTTTGCAAGAAATGCTGCAGCCCTTACTCACTTCAAAGATAAAATTCAGTTTCAGAATGAAATGGCCAAGCCCAAACTCTTGCCTTTGCACAAAGACCAAGCAGAAATACTCTACTGGCAGCTCACCACTTTCCAGCAGAGATAGGAGGAACTACAAGGATCCTTGTTACCCTCCCAGCAGCTTCTTCCCCGCACTCTGTTGCTTTATTTTGTTTCATTTTCCCAGGATACCAAGCGCTCTTTTTTTTTTTTTCCCTGGCCCATTCGAACATGTCTCTCCCTTTCTGGAGACCCAACCAAGGCAGGACACAAACATCTGCAAACCAGACTCACCACCCTGCTCCTCATCCCCCTCCTCCAAGGGGGTCCCTCCATCCCCTCTGATGCCACCGGCAGCTGGGACTCACCATGACTGAGATATGAAGAATGTGCATCTGCTCCTCCACGATCTCCGAGGGCTCCTGGAGGCTGGGGGGGGTGGCCCGGGAGAGCTGCTCAGCGCTGCTCATGGACACGTGGAAGTACAGGGTGCCGTTCTCCAGCCACTGCTGCTTCCAGTGCACCAGCGAAATGTCCGACACGGTCCCCGACATCTCTGCAGGGACAGAACGACAGCTGAGGGTCAGTCTTCTCCAGGATGCCCAAAGGTGCTATTCTAAGTCATCGAGGAAATTGGGACTTTTGAGTCTTACCCCCAGAACTGCTTGTATCTAATTTTAGCCTCTACCTGACACTTCCCCTGTATATGAACAGTAACTTTTGTCTTCCTCAATAAAAAGCAAGGGGTTACAGAGTGCCTTGGGATTTCTAGGCTAGGAAGGCAGTAACAGTAAATCACACAGGATCACACCTCCTATGGCTCTCCCAGGAAACAGGTTGGAAGAAGCTCCCAGGGAGCTGCAGCCAAGCCCAGGGGAGTTTCATGGCTCAGGGAGGACACTGTGCCAAACAAGGCAGGATGCAGACACCCATACACGCTTTGCTGGCATTCACAGTGCAAACCTTCTCCCAGCTGTGGGGCAGCAGCACAGCTGTATTTAACAGGGACACTCTAAGCACAGACTGTGAGCACCAGCAACAAGGGAAGACCACCAGGCTGGACAAATATCTATTGACCTTGGGGCTGTCAGTCACCTTCTGCAGCTTCTGCTGGTTTTATAATCCCAACCATTACTGATTTACAGCACAGGCACCCTGGGAGCACACAAACCCACACCACCAGCTTTCCCTGACCTGCACTGAACTGGGGGTTTGGACATCCCAAAGGGCACCCCCAGACCTGCAGACCCAGTGAAGGCAGCAGCTCCCAGCCTCAGCTGCATCTCCTGAGTGGGCCAGGAGCACTGACAGCTCCACAGCTGCCCAGCACATTGCACACGGATCTCTGCAGAGAATGGGTTTGGCAGTTTGGCAGCTGAATTAAAACAAAAAACAAAACACCACCACAAAAACACAAAAAAAACCTAGTACAAAATGAGCCAAAATATTTCTCCTTCCACCACATCTTTTTTGTGTTTGTTTTTCCATTTCCAGTATAAGCAATGGGAAGCAAGACAGGTCTTCTTAGTCACTAGGCCCACAGCTTCAGCAGTCACCAGCTTTGAGGGAGACCCAAATTCAATTCCCTGCTATTTGGGAAGAGACCAGGTCTGACAGCCCCTGCCCCACTGTCTGCAGCTGTGTCTGCCCCAGAACAGTCAAGAGCACAAGCTCAGGTACTTCTGGTGCCACAGTGAGAACAGAGACGAGGTTCTCCTCCCTCTCCTCCTCCTGGGCTGCAGAGGGTCAGTAGGGAGGACAGCACCTGTTCCCCTGCAGGCAAAGCAGCCAGGGAATGCTGGTGGCATTCTGCATTTCATTACCCTGAGCCCAGCTGGGCAAAAGCACTTCCAGTTCTCCCAGTGGAGAGGAAGGAAGGAACAAGCCCAGCTGAGGTTGTCCTGAGGAGCCACCCACACCTTGCAGGACACAATGCTTCAACAACACTTGGGTTGTGAGCAGCCACTCAGGCTACAAGACCAGGCACTTCCACTTCTACAAACCCATGTCCCAGCCCAACAAAAACACCTCTCAATCCTTCAGGAACAGTTTTTCTCACCCCTGAAATCAATATATTTTCCATCAGCAAGCTCCTAGCTTCCCAACATGGATCAAAAGAGAGCCAACCTGCTCATGGAGAAGACCCCATCACACCACAGGTCCTGCAGGGCTGGGGGCAGGGACAAGGCCACCCCATTACTGCCAGATCCCTGATTCAGCACCTCACTGGTGACACTCTGAGCCACCACAGAGTCATCTTAATCTCACCAGAGGTGTTTGCTCATTGCCTCTGCCCCCCCAGCACAGCACCTTTCTTATCCTTATCCCCAACCCCTGTGCACACCTGAGCACTCAACAGAGAAAAACCCAATAGCTCCCGACCACACGTGGATCCATCAAGAGCCCACACTTGTGCTGGGGAGATCTCTGTCACTGCCCTGACATCCTACTAACGACCCTTCTCTCCTTTGACACAAAAAACTCTTCGCTGGAGCAAACCAGCAGCAAGAGGGTGTTGTTTTCACTCTGGAACCTGTAAATCACGGCAGCCCTGCAGCTCCTTCAAGACCTGGGAACCTCATGGAATGAATCCTGCATCTCTCCCCTCCAAACGAGGCAAAAGCAGAAGGTTTCTTATAGCAGTAAAAATAAGAACAAAATGAGAGAAATATCAAGGCTGCTTAATTGCAGTCATCTTCCCAGCAATACTTCAAAGGTCTGTACTGAAAAGCATTTCCTTGTCTAATTAAAATCAAAACAAAAGCTACTTTTAGGAGCAAAAGCACTCACTCAGCTTTGCAGCAGAAATCCAAGATCATCCACTAAGGCAAACAGGCCATGGGAGAGCACAGCAGCATCAAAAGGGAGAGACTCTGTTATGCAAAGCCATAATCTTAATTCTGTCCAGAGGGACAGTCACCCACAGGACGGGATGATTTACAGAATTACACACTCATCACACACATATCCTGCAGCAGACCTTTCCTAAGGAGCTCAGGAAGGAGGTTCTATCATCCAGCCCACAGCACAGACCATGGGGATGCCACCAGGACTCCACTGCTCCAGTTCCAAAGGCTACATCACATTAGGGAAGCAGGGAAAAAACCTCCAGGGTCAACCTTTCTCCAAATTTTTTCCCCTTACACACACATTTTTGCATGGGATGTTTAAAAGGATCATGAAGAACATTTCAGGAGTTCTGAAATACAGGCAATTTTTTGGATTTTAGCCTAGACTGAAGATAAGCCTGTTTCATTTTCAAAAGGTCTCTTCCAAAAGTAGAAACTTCAATTTAACATTCATTTCACAATTTTAAGCAAACCCAGCAGCCAGGCAATTTGTGACAAACACAGACTTGCCAAGCCTGGGTACCAATTCCCACACACTTATAAACACTCGTGTGCTTGAGCTTTCATTTCAGGGCACCTGGTTACCACCCCAGCACCCCCAGGACTCCACCAGCCTCCAATCAGATTCACTACTCACAATAAAAATAATTTTATAAAAGCTTTTTCAAGCCCTGTAGCTGCAGAATCCCTCAATACCCAAACACAGGGAAGTTTCTTGGCCTCATATACTCGACACGAATATTACCCTGCCTGTGTTTCACTGGACACACACTGTCACTCCCCTATCTGCTATAGTTACAGCAGTGAGAGCCCGTCCATCAGACAGAATGCAATCGTCTGCAGCAAGATTGCCTGTTATCAGAGCTTTCAAATGCTTTTGGAACGAATTAAGGGCATCCCTGCACCCAAACTGAATGAGATACAGTTAAGGTTTTAAATGTGCAGCAATGGAAAAGCACTTGTGCTCTATAGCTGTTAAAAATCTCAGTATCCAGCAGATGGGGACCTATCAGATGGGGTTCAAACACCCCTTTGTGGGTAAAACACCAAGTAAAACAGCCAAACAGATCATCAAACATCTGCCATGCCATCTTCCTACCTGCTCACTGTGCTCAGCAGAGAGGAGACAATGAAGAAACAAGGAGGATCCTTATTCCCCACATCAGGCAGCCAGGCTTCTCCCCTATGCCCTGTTCAAAGACTCCAGCCAAGCACCACCTCCATCCCAGAGGAGAGGAGGAATCTATTCTCCCCAATACCAGCAGATATAGCTCCCCTTTCAGCCTCCCCAAACCTTCACACCTGCCCTTCATCTCCCACCACACAGCTCAGCTGAGCCCATGGGCAGCACCCACCAGCCTCTGGTATCACCTGATGATGGTCAGAAATTAAGAAAAAGGCACACAGAGCATTTTTGCCTTTTCTGCTCTTCCTCAAGCTCTGTGCCTTGTACAACTTCTACAATCTTCAACATTTTCCTTGGAAATCAAATAAGCAATCCAAACAAAACCCTTCCCAGGGCTCAGCCTCTGACCTGGGCTCGTGTCCATCAGCAGGTCACCCATCCAGGATAAGGCAGGGGACAGCAGTGACCACAGCTGATCTCGTCCAACCAACTCTCTAATCCCCTTCTTCCCTTTGCTGTTGGTACAATCCTTACATATAAACATTTCATTGAAGTCTTCAACTTGTATTACAATCAAACTTAAAAGCAAAGGGGCCTAAATGCATTTGGTTGGGAACCAAGACGATTCCCATAAAAGCAGATTATGCTGACATGATGAATACAAAATGAAACAGCAGATATTAAAGTTGGAGGATTGTTACTCCATGCCTTCAGGCTCCTGGCCACCCTACCCACCTCCTCTCCTCTCTCCCGCCTCCCCCTCGGTCTCACTGAAGGCAGGGATAGCCTTTTCACCTCTGCCTTCTCCAAGGCAGCCTGCCAGGCTTGAGATATTCACCAGCTCTCCCCAGCCCCCACCCCAACCTCATGCAATGCCTCAACATTCATGACTTACTCTGGAGGTTGCAGCCCTGCCTTATCTGTCACGGCGCTTTACAAAGCCTGTGTTGTATTTAATTGACTTGTTCTTGCTAATCTACCATGATTATTGTATTTTTATTTCATTCTTGAAGGTCATTATTAAAATAAGCCCTTTTGCTTAGAGCAGCTCATCCCCACAAGGTTCCCCACCCCCAGATAACCAAACCCTCCTTGTGCTTCCTCCCAGCTCCCCAGCGCTGCTCAAACCTGCTGGGCACCTTTCCTGTCAGTACCAAGTGCTTGGGGTGATGCGTGAGGAGCCAGTGAGTAATTTCCAGTGCATGGATCCAGGCTCCTCTGGCTTTTTTCCTCCCCACCTGCTTCATCCCAGCAGGACCTGCACCCTGCAGCCAGGCTTCCTCAGCTCACCTGCACAACTCAGCATCTCAGTCTGACAGAGGAAAAGCTGGACATCTGGTTAGGGATTGTATTTCCTTTTACAGAGACACAATTCCAGCGTGTGTCCCCTTCTCCCACACCCCTCATCCTGCCACCCCCTTCCATTGCTGTTATTCCAGGGGCTCTCCTGAGTTAACGTTCTCCAGAGGCGCCAACCTCCAATAAAGTGTTAGTTCAGAGATTCTTCGGTGCTAGCTACCGCTTATGCTAATAAAGCAAATTTATGCAGAAAGTCATAAACAGAGAGCTCTCCCCAGTGCCCTTGCCAGCACAGGATTGCTCCCTGCGGAATAGATTATCACACTCTGTGCAGACTAGTTCCAAAATGACTCTAGAAATGGGGCTTCCCCCATGGTCCCCAGGGGGCTATTCTGCAGTCAAACAGGCCCTAAGAGTTCTAAGAGTTTGGGTCTTTTGGTGGCAATGTGGTGGAGTTTTTTATCCAAATCATTAACTCAGGTTTTTTTCTTCCCTTCCCCTGCGCTCGTTTTTTAACATGTTCCTTCCCTTACACACCTCCTCCCCTGCTCTCCCCTCACAGTACTCCCTGGGCAGCACACAAATGCAGCTGCAGATCATAAAAAGTAATAGAGAAGCTCAGAAATTTAAGAAAGGGGGAAAAAAAAAAAAGATGACAAGCTACCTCTGATCATCTCCTTTCAAGGCCCCTGTCTGTGAGAACACAGTGCTGCACCTGCAGGGCATTTCAGGGGTGGCTCTGGCGCTGTGCAAGTCTGCAGGGACACAGAATCGTGGAATGGTTTGAGTTAGAAAATCTCTCTGAGATCATCAAGCCCAGTCGTTAACCCAGCAGTGCCAAATCCAAGACATGGTGCCTGTCCAGGCATGGTGCTGGGTGGAGGAGGGCTGGAGACAGACTGGTCTCAGGGTGGTCCAACGGGGATCCCGCTGGCACCGTGTGCAGGCTGGAGCACTCTGCATCTCATTGCCAGAAGCATCACACATCTGACCCTGGAGAGGCAAAATGGGGTTTGCAGTCAAATGGGTTTGGCTGTTTTCAGGCTCTGCTGGAAGGAGAAGAACAAGCAGCCAGGCTCAGGGACCTGAGCTCAGTCTGTGAGGTGCTCCTGGGACCAGTCACCTCACAGACACAAAGATGCAGGAGGAGCTGAGCTGCCACCAAAGGGTTCCTGACAACCAGAGCAATGTGACTGAAGGTGGGGGCAGATCCCAAGCTCAACAGCAACACAAAAAACAAGAAAACCTCCTCGGTTCAGATGGAGAGCTTTCAGATATTGCATCATCCAGAGCTGGTCCAGGAGATGAGCCAGGGTGAGCAGGGAGGATAGAGTCAGCCCCCTCCAGGCCTCAGCCCCTGGAAACACTTCAGGCAACCGGAGGGTTGGGCTACTCCAACACAGCTCTCTTGGTCTTGGCTCTGGAGCCCTCTGTGCCATCCCCACATCCCTCTGGCCTTCCTAATACTAGGCTTTAAGCTCCCTGAACACATCAGGGAGCAGATATTGATTTGCTTGTGCCGCCCACAGATCTCAGTCTGACTCCACAAAGCCCAGAGAAGCTCAGCACACTCTGTGCTCCTGCAGCTGCTTTGATTGCAATTCAGGCTCCAGCACATTACCCTTATTTATAATGCCAGGGCTTCCGTGTGGCGCCTCAGGCACTCTGAAATTATTACAGGGCCCTTTGACTTTCAATTCCCTTCCATCCAATCCCGTCTTTACCTGTCGGCAGAGGCTCCCCTGGCCAGCGGTGGCAGCCAAAGGCATGCCGGCAGACAATGCTCCCGCAGGTTCTGCCGATCCCGCAGGAATCGCCGGCACGTGGCTGCGTCATCTCCGTTTGAATGAGGAGCACCAGGTATGGGAGAGCAGGGGAGAACGCTCCTGGGTGAGGCTTTCTGGGAGAGAGGAGGCACCCGGGCTTGGAACAGCACCGGGGGTGCTCAGCCACAGCCCCTCTGTGGTGTGACTGGGCACTGGAATCGTCTGCCCAGGGACGTGGTGGAGTCACTGTCCCTGGACGTGTTTAAAAACCAGACTGGACATGGCTCTCAGTGCCACGGTTTAGCTGATGAGGAGGTGTTAGGTTAGGTCATAGGTTGGACTTGATGATCTCAAAGGTCTTTTCCAACCTAGTTCATTCTGTGATTCTGTGATGCTGCCATAAGGAAAAATAAGGTGAAGGAATGTGACTTCAAGCATCAGAGCCCCTCTCTCATGCATTCTGCAGAGGTGAAGGGCAAGGTGCCAGAGGGATGGATGGCAAGGAGGTGCCTTGATGCACAGATTTTGCTCTCCTTCCCTCTCTCCTTCCCCAATCCCCACCCCTCCGTTAAGGCACAGGAGTTTTCTCTGGAGGTGCTTTAGGCTTTTAGTAAAAAGCTCAAGCTTTGTCACTTCTCTGGAGCCTCCTGGCTCAGCCAGGAGAAGTGCAGGATTTACTTTTGAAACAGCACCTGAAGACACAAAGAATAGGGAAGAGTCAACTCTTTCCTCGTGTCACAGGAGAAAGAGCTGCTGGCCCATGAAAGCTGCTGTTGTGGCAGTGCATGGGGAAAGCTGGGACAGTCCTCTGTTCCCAGTTGCTCCAGATCCTCAAATCCAACAACAGACACACCTGATAAATGGGGAGAAAAAAGTCTACCTGAAAGGCAGAGGCGTCATTTCTTGATGGCCCAGCTCTCAATCTCTGTTGAAGAAATCCATGCCTTTGATTTTGAAGCTTTTCTGCAGGTGAGGGGCACACAGCACTGGCCTGGCTCTGTGTTCAGGGTGGATTAGGTGAGACAGGTTTGCATGCAGACTGTGGGGATGTCCTGGCTCAGAAAACCCAGTGTTGGGCAGGGAATGAGCAGATCTGCTGCACTGGGGCAGGCAGTGCTGCCCAGCCCTGAGCCCTGCACCGACCTGGCCTGCCCCACTCCAGGTGCCAGCCTGCACCTGCTGCCACATGGGACATCTCTCCATCACTGCCCCAGCCCTGTGTGGGACTCCAGCCTGTCTGAAAACCCAGCCTGGCTCCTGCAGGACCACTACAAGCCTTAGAGGGTCTATTCCCACCACACACCCAGAGGAATGGCCTTTGAAAGCCTTCACTAGGCACCTGGATAAGGAAAAGACCCCTATTTAATCCTCAAGGCCGGGCAGAGCTCAGCCATGCCACGGTGCCTCTACAGTGACACCGGAGCTTTGCTTGGAGCCTGAATGGATCTGAAGTGTCCAGTGACACAACCAGGGAAGAGCTGCTGCCTCTGATAAGCACTCACTTGAATTTTCACTGCAACTGAGGGACCACCAGGGAGGTGGCTGGGCAAGGCACAGGGAGGGCAGAGGGAGGGCACAGAGAAGGCACACAAGAAAGGGACACAAGGAAGGCACAGGGTGGTCAGAGGAAGGGCACAAGGAAAGGGCACAAGGAAGGCACAGGGAAGGGGCACAGGGAAGGGGCACAAGAAAGGGGCACAAGGAGGGCACAAGGAGGGCACAGGAAGGGCACAGGAAGGGCATCGTGCATCACCTGCAGCAGCAGCACACAGGTCCCCAGGTGCGCAGGAAATGCTGGCATGTGAAAACAGGGCCAGATGGGTTCTGCCAGTATCATAACCCAGATCCCATAGATAAGAGAGGGAAGGAGCCCAGTCAGCCCCCATCTGCCTGCATCGCTCCTGCTTCCTTTTCCTGGGCACCGGTAAGGCTGGGGTGGGGATGCCTTTTCCCAGGACAGCCTCCAACACAGACACAGCAGAGCAGCCCTGGGAGTCAGGATGGCACTTGGTAAGGCT
The DNA here is from genome assembly GCA_013397815.1 of Aleadryas rufinucha. Classification (NCBI taxonomy): domain Eukaryota; kingdom Metazoa; phylum Chordata; class Aves; order Passeriformes; genus Aleadryas; species Aleadryas rufinucha. Next base: position 579,049 of record VZTH01018483.1, on the reverse strand, counting down.
TGTACAAAGGGAAAACATTTGGAAAGTCACCCCTATGGCCTATTCCTTGTGCAGGTAACAGCAGCAACAGCAACTTTCCCTTTGTCTGTGAGTTTCTGCGGGAGCTGAGAGCTGAGAGCAGGGCAAGGACAGCCGGGCACAGCAGGATGGGCATCGGGGCAGAGCAGGACTGTCACAAAGGGACAGGGAGGGAACGTGCTTGTCTTCCCTGTGAGCTGTGGCAGGAGAAGAAGGGCAGCATGACCTATTCAGGTGATTTGAAGAGCGAGGCAAAGCCAGGCAGGCTCCAGGACAAAGCAGAGAGGTGCATTTGCTTTACAGCCGCCGAGGAGCCAGCGCCGGCCCCGGGGGGTGAGCACGGCTCCGAGCTCCATTAGAACCAGCCAAGAGCTTTATAAGTCCTCTGCATTTTTAAACCTCTCTTTGGGAAACAGACCTCTTAAAATAATAAGGCAGTTTGATAGCTCAGGGCTCTGCTCAGACTGTGAAGTAATTTTTCTACAATGGTTCCTCCACGGACCTGCCCTCCCAAAGGGGAGGTGGAACAGGCAGAGGAGGAGAAGAAAACAGGAGAGAGGAGGTCTAGTTGCCTTCTATAAACACTGAGACAGTTCCACCTCCTGAGAGATGGATGTCCTTTTCCAAGGTGAAGGAGCTGGCTGGGCATTTTCAGGGGAGAAAAAAAAGCAGCTACTGGATTACTTGGGATCTTCTCTCTGCGTGTCACCTGGAGCACCAGGTGGGTGCATCAAAAGCCAAACAGCCTGAAAATTCTGGGTATGCCCTTGCCCAAAAAGGCAAAAATACCAGTTACCAGGAATGCCCAGTTGCTGCTGCCCCTCGACCTGGATCATGATGGGGGCTCCTACACTCACACGGTCCCTTCCCTGCTGTCAAGGCAGACATCCACAGGAGTTACAAAACATTAAGAATCTTACCTCTTCTCCAGGAGAGGCTTTTGAGTGCTCACTCCCTGGAAAGCCCCTAGAGCCTGCCAGGTATCCGAGGTACCACTCAAGTACCCAGGTTTTGTCTGGGCTGCTCAACAAACCCCAAATTCAGCTCTTGCTTATAGAAATGAGTTCTTGCAACCTCCCAGAAAATTCATTTCTCTCTAAGACTATTAACACCTTAACCCAGGAGCATCCTTGCACATTTATCTACCCCAGCACCCAGAGAGATTCCCAGGACACTCTGACAGGACTGCCCCAGAGTGTCCCAGCCCAGGACACTCTGACAGCCTCCCGTTGGCCAAACACCACTGGAGTGCTGCAGGAAAGAAGCCCAACAAGGGCGATGGGAAAGCAGACTGCTGCTCCCAAAGATGCCATCCCAGGGTGCCAGACCCCCCTGAGCAGGACAAACCACCTGGGCAGCCTCAGCCCTGGAGCCAAGGGCTGCCCTTGGAGTCTGCAAACCATCAGGCTGCCAGAAGCAAAAAGGTTTACTGAGATTAGCTGTGAAAATTCTCACCTCTCTCTGGACTGACTCCCGCTGCACTGAACTGGACTCAGAGCAGCTGATGTAAGAGCACAGCGAAGTCGCTGAAGGGCTCAGAAAGTGGCATCGTAAAATGAGGAGACATTAAAATCCAAAATAATAAAAGCAACCAAATATATTAAGGCTTCTCAGAGCCTGGGGGCAAAATAATTTTTCCCCATTTAAAAGTGGGTAAAGCATAAGAGAAGCTGAGCAATTTGTCAGAGATTGGAAGCAACAAAGTGGCAGAGACCAAAGCCTGAAGCAGACACCACACACAGACACCACACACAGACACCACCGCATTCCAGCCCTTCCCCGGCAGCTTCCCATCTCTCTCCCCACTAGGAAAGGCTAATCCATGTCATTATCTGGTGCCCCCCCATTACCCCACCATTAGATCCAACAGCAGCATGGTCTCATTTGCTGTCCTAATAAGAGCCCCAGTGAAAGCTGTACAGGAGCTGTCCAAAAAGGGACACCTACACCAAGACAGAAGAGACATGGAGCACTCTTCCCCTTGATCTGCATACACAAAGGTCATGGGAAAGTGGCAGAAGGGGATGAATCCTTGCAGCCTCATTAGAGGGAAAGAAACTGTTTCTGCAAATAATTGATTTCTAAATTTATCCCCTAATTAAATGGGTTCCCTGGACGAATCTGCATGCAAGATGCAAGGTGATGATTTAGTGCCTGGCTTCCTCCGGGAACGCATCAACACATGTTTGCAAATTGTCTCTCTGCCAGACTCAAAGGAAAGGTGATCATCTCCCCACACCAGCGCTCCCGGCCCCTCCTGACACCCGACTGAGCTCCCTCTGCGCCAGCTTCATCAGAGCCACACGCAGGGAGAAGGGTGTTTGTCATCTGTCCCCGGTCCTCGTGCTCCAGCCCGTGCTCCAGAGCAGGGGACCCATCCCTGCTCACACCCTGCCCCAGTGGGAGGCCAGCCAGAGGGGTTTTTGGCAGGCAGCAGCTGTGAAACTCCGGCAGGACTGGAAATGCACTGCCCAAACTCGGCACGTAGCGTGGCAAGAATGAGAAACATAATCTCCAAAACACGCTCCTGCTTCCTACATCAATTCCACGGCTGTTCCTGTCTAGTCGCTTTGACTTTTTCCTACAGACACCATCAGCTAATAAAACCTCCAGAGACGGACCCTGGGATAAAACCAGGCTACAAGCTCTGCAAAAATTAAGCACATTTATCACTCTTCCGCGGAGAGCTCCTTTTGGAAAGCAGAGAGCCCTGATGCTCTGAGACAAGCATCAAAGGGCTTGGGACGTGGAAACTCCATGTTAGCTTGAAAAGGCGGTGGTGGCAAATGTCCCTGCTGAGACAGAGCCCCGGTAATTAACTCCTGCTGCCCAGGATGGCGAGCACAGAGCCCACAGCCTGTCCATCCACGGTGCTGGATCAAAGCTCTGCCTTCCCGAAAAGAGAGGCACTTGCCTGCATTTACGCACTGTCCTCTCTCTGGAAGCAGCAGCAGCAACACTTTTCATCTCCTCCTCTTTCCTCCCTGCCAGCTTTCCACCCCCAAGATCATTTGTGCACTGGCTGTACAGGCCCACCCTCCTGCAGCCCTTTGCTGCTGAGTCTTCAGGATCTACAGCTGTAGATTGCCCCCCCAAATGTCCCACATGCTGGGGTTCCTGCTCCTGGCATGTGAGGCTCGCAAGGATGAGCCATAGGTTTAGATTTAGCCTAAATATTAGGAATTCTTCCCTGGGAGGGTGGGGAGGCCCTGGCACAGGGTGCCCAGAGAAGCTGTGGCTGCCCCTGGATCCCTGGAAGTGCCCAAGGCCAGGCTGGACAGGGCTTGGAGCAGCCTGGGACAGTGGAAGGTGTCCCTGCCCATGGCAGGGGTGGAATGAGCTTTAAGGTCCTTTCCAAGACAAACCATTCTGGGATTCTGTAAGTGCAGACTAGAGATGCTTTACAGTGCCCATCCCTGTCACACTGAGCAGATGTGATTTTCTCCCTGCACCTCCCCCAAAAAAGTCTTCAAACCTGGAGCATCTCATAGCATTCTGGATTTCTCAACACTTCTGGATGAAAACTACCTTGTTAAGGGAGTTCTCCATCAAAAAATCACTACCACAGATGGAGTTCGGGCCCTAACCTACTTCTGCACTCAAAAATAAAAAGCCATTAGGTGGCTAAATACTTTAGGAACTGTGTCCCTTCATCTCCCTGCTGTGGTTTTCCGTCTGTAGCAGAGCATCCTCCTTTATAAATTGCCTCCGAGAGCCTCTGATCTCTTCTAAAAGAAAACAATATTATTCACAGGATGGGAAAGAGATGGAAGAGAGCTAATTAGTCCTTGTACAGACGAGTTTGCAAGATACGACATTTAAATGAAGCCTGATTTTCAGATGGTGGTGCTAAAATCTTCATGTTACGTCAATGGCTTTTTCTTCCAGAGGTGCCTTTTTTTGCTCACCTTGAGCATTTCTAAAGGCAAAAAAAAATTCTTTAGGTACCAAAGCAAATTCACAATCCTGATTTCCACTACTTTCCAACTTGAACAAGTTAAAACCCCACTAAAAGCAGAGTCCTTGAGGCCGTGTTCCCCAAGGATGTGTGCACATAAAGCAAGGAAAATGTGTGGTTATTAGAGTTTAGCTTTATTGTTTCAAAAAACACACTGAAGATTGCATTTATGATTCTGGAGAAAATAAAAGCCTCTCTCCAATTGTTAAAATAGCGAACATGAGATACTCCAGTGACTTCTAAACAATCAAACAGCACAGCACCCTCTACCTGGATTCCAGTAAAGTCTGTACAAGAGTAAAAATGAGCCTGGGTACGGACAGGAGATAAACCCATACCTCACCTTAGAGCCAAAGGAAGCAGAATTAGTTTATACAGCCATTTCATGAGGATAAGTTACAGGGATGACAAGAAAACCGTTCAAAATTCATTGCAAAATTCCTTAAGAGCCAGTTTTGCTGGTTTTCAGAAACATCCCAGTTTCTGAATGATCAAATCCCCTTTGAAAGCCAGACTTGAGCAAGAGAATCATTTAGACACACACAAAACCAAACAAAAAAGTAAAGTCTTAGCTTGAACTTTCTCTCTGGCCCTTGCACAGGTCTCTTGCAAAGCCTTCCCCACCCAGCACGACGTTCCCACCTTCAGAGGGCTTCTGCCCCACATCCCTGCCATGCTGAAGGTCTGCGAGGAAGGGTTTGTGTCCATCACTGCATCCATCGAACAGCATTGCGCAAAAACCCAACAGCCTTCACCACTTCTGCCCCTCCACCTTCAGCCTGCAGGAAGGATAACCCAAAGGGTGTTTTTCATCCCCCTCCAGTAAATATTACCAAGACTCCGTGAGGTCAGGAATTATTGAATGGAGCTGTCTCTGCAGTTTAGGATGATGATGATGACGGAAGGGAAATGCGGGCCGCAGAGGGGCTGTGTCCCTGGCACAGGAGCTGTGCAGGGAGCCAAGGGCCATGTCCAAGGGGGATCCTTACCCAGCTACTCAATGTCTCTGCCCATCCATCAGAGCCTGACACCTCCCTGGCACGGCGGGGATCAAATTCATCTCGGAGGAAGCCAAGGGAAATACACCTTCCACAGCAATAGCCTGTGGAAGGAAACTCTTCACACACTGCTCATAACCCTGCACCCCTCTTGAAAACCCAGGACCTGAGACCCTCCTGGCCATGTCTCGTGGATAACCTGGACAGGCTGACCTGGCAGAAGCAGGTCTTCCTTGGAGCTCCAGTACAAGGGAACAGACTGGAGGTAGGGATGGAAAAAGCCAGCGAGGACAGAGATCCTGAGAAGGTGGTGACAGAATCCAGCCTCCAGACAATTTCACAGACACTTTCTGGAAGGTATTACTGGCAGTTCTAAAACAAAGTGTTAGCATGAGCCTCTGGGGCTTGCAATAAAAACCAAGATGTATTTTTCCCAGGTTAGATAGATGTCTGAAAATTAAAGGAGAGGCCTAAAAAAAGATTTCAATTCCACCGTCCCTTTGCGTACATTTACTCGCAAGCTCCTTGGAGACGGGGGGTCAGCGCCGGAGCAGGGGAGCCACATCTGCCTTCATCCCAGCACAGGAACAGCATGCAAACCACGTCCTGCTCCCAGACCCACCTTGCTGGTTAATGGCTGCATTCCAAGAAACGCATAACAACACTGAATTGAGTCTTAAACAATTTCAAAGAAACACCGAATTCAACACACACAGCCAGATCTTCCAGCTGAGGCAGCATTGAGTGTCCAAAGTAACTCCACAGTTTCTGTGCGTCCTGCTCCAGAAACATGTCCCAAAATTGATCAGAATGGAGGAGCTTCCAGGGCCACTTTTTCCCTCTTCTATAAATTTCTTCTGTGGGCTTCCTTCTGAAAAAGGACATAACCAAAACAAACACGCTGCCCCAAATATGTGAGTTTTATCAACTAAACTCTACTTGGAAAAAGATGAGAATCAACTTCTCCTGCAAGAGATTTGCCACTATGGCCAACACTGACCATCACATCACACACTATACTGCTACCTGTGCTCAGGGTTCAGATCCTCATTTAAACCCCAGAAATTAAAACCATTGAGTCTCCAGAGGTACACACCAGAGCTCTGCTAGTTCCAATCCTGCCCTTCATCTCCACAAGATCCCCAGCTCATCCCCCGCCTGTGATGGCAATCGATCTGATCCCTGCTTGGCTCACAAACCCTGCCCGCTCGCTCTTTTTTTCACTCTGGATATTAAGGGAAGGAAATCTGGATCTATTTGAAATGAATTATACTCCAGTAATTGCAGCTGCTATAGGGCAGTATTAGGTCAAACTGCCCTTTTTGTGCTGTGTCTCAAACATTGGAGATGATGAATGGGCTCATTTTCCGCAGAGCTGGATGCTCGCAGTTCCAGGTGAAGCCCACGCAAACCACAGATGCTCACTGCTCCGACACCACAGCTCCTGCCAAGCACTTCCTTTAATAAAACATCCAAACTCACACTGTACTAACACAATTCTGGCATGCATTCCTTGCCACTTGTTGTCACTGTCCCGTGGGTCCTCAGCACATGGTGCCATCCCCACTGTCGTCCTCTCCAGGCTGCACTTGACTGCTTGAGAAATCTGTGCCACTCTTCCCCCCAGAAGGACCTTTTCAGCCCAAAACAGATTCTCCCCTCCCATTCTAACTCTGTGTTAATTATTAAGATAGGGTGGGATTGCAGAGACTAATTACCACTGTAAAGTTCCTCTCCTGAAGGCTGATAAGGGAAATAATTAGGATGGACAAGCATGGATTACAGAGCTCTAAATCTCTCTCTCTTGTCAAGATAATTCTGCTGCCTAAGCTCACAGATGACAAGCAAGTCCAGCAGCAAACATGAAGCAGTGGTGGAGACCAAACAATGGGCTGGACCTTCACAGACTCCACAGAGCACAGCCCCTTCCTGCTGGAGCTCAAGGGGGACTCCTCTCCAACAGCTTCAGACTGGGACAAGCCTCCAACAGGTAACCCCAAGGACCTCAGCACAGACACCCTGGGAAAAAGAGACAGAGCCTGGGAAACCCCAAGAGGATCAGCCCCGTGCATATCTCAGTCACCTTCCATCCCATGTTCATCAGCTGGTTTGTCCACAAGGACGATGTACAGGTGAGGTACAGCTGTGGCAGCTCAGGGGACCTGGTCTGAAGCGTGATCTAGTGGGTGGCATCCCTGCCCGTGGCAGGGGCTTGGAATGAGATGATCCTTAAGGTCCCTTCCAAGCCAAGCCATTCTCTGATTCCATGACCTCCACGAGGTGCAGCCTACAGGACCTTGCATGAGCCATTTTGTGCCTCACCAGAGTGCAGACACCAGCAGGACACGTCCCTGTGCTCTGTTCAGACCCTGCAGCTCTCGCTGTTTGTGCAAAACACAGCAAAAGTGAGGGTCGAGCTCAGGCAGAGCTGCAAGCGCCACCAAAATGAATCTTCATCCAGACAGCAGAGCTGAGCACGAGCTAACTCACCCCAGCTCCCAGGCAGCTCCCAGCCCTCCCAGCTCCTGGCTCCTGCTCTCTCCCAGCTCCCAGGGTCACATTCCTGGCGCAGCTCAGCACATCTCACATGCATTCCTCATGCATACACACAGATTATTTTCCTCTAACAATTTCAGGCACCCTGCGCTAGAGCATTTATAACCAATACATATTCTAATGTTCCTGTTCACCTGAGACACTCAAAACTTTCCTGGCTCATTTGTCAGAATTTTTTATTTATTTTTTTTAAATACCTTCTTCCCCTCAGGCCAGTCAAATGAGTCCAGTTAATTTTCATTTCCACGGACACAGAAAGTCGTCTCAAGGTCATTTCTGGGTTATTTTACAGTTTCAAGTCTGGAGGGTTTTGCAGGATTTGCAATTGAGGCTTCTGATTATCTGCTGCATATTGAAACGAAAAGGAACCAGCTGAGGAGAGACAGTGATGAAGCACCCCATTGACACCCAGGTAATTAAGGAGAAACAAACATGTTTGTTGGCTGAAACAAGGGAAAAAATGATGCAAACCACTTTATTCTAGCAAAGGAAGAGAGGAGGGAGGAAAGCAAAAGCAGCAGCTAATGGGTTTCCATCAGAAGGGCATGCTTTGCTCAAGTCAAAACCTCCCCAGTGTGTTTGCATTTCAGCGGGAAGGCTGTGGGTGCCACTGGGAGGCTTTTGTCACTTCTGATCAGAAAGAGAGCAGAAAAGAGAAACCCAGTAAACTGCAAAACACAACCTTTGTGATGCAGGCAGATCAACACAGCCCCATTCTGAAAGGAAAATACAAAATATATCGCTGTATGCCCCAAGGGCTCGGAAGCACTGAAGCCTGGAGGTTTGCCATGGGACAGCCCCATCTCCTCCTTACTGGCTTTAGCATTAAGGTCCAGGAAATTACTCCCTTGGGAAATGGTTGACTCCCAGCATCAGCCCACCTCATGGGCAGGACCAGAGGATGCTGGAGCCAAAGGAAGAAACAACTTCCGCAGTGAACTTCAGCACTGGGCTCCCAAAGCTCACCCGGCGCAGGCGCATCAGCCTGCGCTCCAGAAGTGTTTATGAGATGTTTTTAATATCGTGGTGGCAGACGGAGAAATGCAATCATGACTGAGCCACACATCTCCCCAGGTCCTCAGGGAGCTCGGGTACAAGCCTGGCTTTGTTTCTTTCTCAGAGAACAATCAAGATAGCGGGCTCGCAGCTCTCCTCACAGGCCCTCTCTGGGAGCAGGAGATGGTAATTGGTTTGTGTGCACTGGAGGCATTTTGGGTTTCAGGGAACCTGGCAGGAATACTCAAGCTCTGGGGCAGCAAGTGCCCTGGAGAGACCTAGAGCTGACAGTGGGTGCTGAGCTGGTATAGTGCTGGACTCAAGTTCCCCAAAACTGGCTTTGTCCCATGAATCATTTGCTACCCAAAAAGCACTGTTGTTTTGCTGGTTTTTTTTTTCCCCCCCATGAACAAGCAACTTCCAGAGAGGAACAGCTATGAGAAATAGCTCACTTTAGTCTCCTTAAAAAAACATAATCCTATTATTGGGGGAGTGATTAATTCTTCCCCAGTCCCAGGAGATGATGTTTCCCTTCCCAGGCGGGAAGGAAAATGCTCAGACCAGGTCTGAGGTACCAGCACCACCTCCCAAAGCTTGCAATAGCCTGGGGGTACCGGGGAGGGGGCAAAGCCACAGCCCCCAGTGGCACCCGGGCTCAGGGGAGGATGAGAAACATCAGTGAGGGCATTGCTGCACCACCAGATCACAGGATCATGGAATGGTATCACTTGGAAAAGACCTTAAAGATTATCTTGTACTGCCCCCTGCCATGGCAGGGACACCTTCCACTGTCCCAGGGTGCTCCAAGCCCCATCCAGCCTGGCCTTGGGCACTGCCAGGGATGGGGCAGCCACAGCTTCTCTGGGCACCCTGTGCCAGGGCCTCCCCACCCTCACAGCAAAGAACGTCTTCCTGTTATATCCCATCTATCCCTGCCCTCTAGCAGTGGGAAGCCATTCCCCTTCTCCTGTCCCTCCATTCCTTGTCCCCAGTCCCTCTCCAGCTCTCCTGGAGCCCCTTTAGGCCCTGGAAGGGGCTCTGAGCGCTCCCTGGGGCCTTCTCCAGGGGAGCACCCCCAGCTCTCCCAGCCTGGCTCCAGAGCAGAGGGGCTCCAGCCCTTGGAGCAGCTCCGTGGCCTCCTCTGGGCTCTCTCCAGCAGCTCCAGGTCCTTCCTGTGCTGGCCCCAGGGCTGGGGCAGCTCTGCAGGTGGGGCCTCACCCGGGAGGGGCAGACTGGGAGAACCCCCTCCCTCAACACGCTGGCCCTGCTGCTTAGCCCCAGTTTCAGTTCTACTCTAAACTAGACTCATATCACCTTGGAGAAGTTTAAACACAGTGGCTACAGAGCCTTCCTCCTACAGCTGCTCCTTTCCCTGGCCTCGCAGGGAACCCTGGAAATACAGGGAGATGCAGGCCCCAGGCAGCCTGCAGCAGTGACCTGACACCTCCAGCTGCTCGGGTCAGGTCCTTGCAAGATGCTAACGCTGTAAGAGTACAGCTGAAGTCAGGACTATTTTCCTGCTGACTGTGAAATCAGTGTAAAAAAGAAAAAAAGGAGAACTATATTGCCTTGTACACTTGTCCAGCTACAGCAGTAGCAAAGGCACAGTGCACAGCCTTGAGATTTAGTCATTTTTGTGGCTGTTGAAAGCACTAAGGAAAAAAATAAAACATCAGATGTTTTGCTGTGAACTCAATGTTTCATTTGACAATTAGTTCTGAAATACTAAATGTCTGGAGACCAAGCCAAAAAACCCCTAAATTTTAGAAAAAGATTATGAAATCACTCTTGGGCCAAACCTATTAAAAAAAAATAAATGCTTGAGTCAGAAAAATCTCAGCTCTGCTGTGGGATCAGCCCAGTGGAATGACCCCTGGGCACCAGAAAGGAAGGAAGGATGGAAACCCATCCAAGCTCGGCCAGTGGAGAGAATGGCACTGCCCTCACCCTTCCCAGAGCACAACTCCCACCCTGCCAGCGCTCCTCTGTCCATGTGTCAGCACGGATTTGGCAGCATCATCCTGCCTGGTAAGGATTTTCCAACTTCACGCATCCAAGGACTGGGTTTAACACTGGTCCAAAGCTCCTGTCCCCTGTGGGTCAGGGTGATTAGGAGTGAGCTGACACAGAGGGCTCCACCGAGATGCAGTGATCAGCAGTGCAAATTAAACACAACCCAAATTAAAACCCGCTGCTGCCAGGCCCTCGGCTGGGCCAAACTCCCTGTTCTGAGCCAGAATGAGCCCCTTCTCCACACACCAGTGACCACAGGAGAAGCTGCTGCTTCAGCACCCTGCACAGCCAGCCGGGAGCAGGGAACCCTCCCCAGGTTCACCTCACTGCTCCTGCTCCTTCTGAGCTTCCCTTTTGCTTACAGCCCCCTGGGCACTCTCTGCTGTCTCGTTTTTTAAGGGAAAACTACAAAATAACCCTGAGTGAAGAGATGTGAGTTCTCCTAACAGCAGCCCCTGGGGCTGCGCATCCCTCCTGCTGCCCAGCTTGGAGCTGCAGGGATGTACCATGCCCTCTGGAGCTGGAGAGGCTCCTGGTTTGTAGGGATCTGTGCTGCTGGAGGGAAGAGGGAGCAGCGAGGAGATAAGGACTCGCTCCTGCACATGGTGCAGAGAAGGATTAGATACTTACAAATATTTTATCCTAGCTAAAGTAATTGCACCACTTGTTCTTATGAGTCAGAGCTATTTATTTTCATGCTTCAGGGCATCAGTTGATCACACCAGCTGAGGTCAGGCAGAAATTCCCACTGCTCCTGTAAGCATTTTGCATATTGCAGGGATGTGCATTAGCACCAGTCCCCGCAGCCTGGCACTCCCCCATCCCAGTCACCCTCTTCAGTCCCATCCCATGCAGAGGACACACCTGCACCTGAAGGGAGATGACAAAAAAGATGGGGAGAGGCTTTTTGCAAGGGTATGTAGTGATAGGACAAGGGGGAATGGCTTCACACTGACAGAGGGCAGGGTTAGATGAGATATCAGGAAGAAATCCTTCCCTGTGAGGGTGGGGAGGCCCTGGCACAGGTTGCCCAGGGCAGCTGTGGCCGCCCCTGGATCCCTGGAAGTGTCCAAGGCCAGGTTGGATGGGGCTTGCAACAACCTGGGACAGTGGAAGGAGTCTCTGGCCTTAGCAGAGGGGCTCAAATGAGATTATCTTTAAAGTCCCTTCCAACCCAAACCATTCCATGATTCTGTGATTCTATGGTTTTAAGAAGTACAACACAACAAACAGTCACTGCTCTCACCAGTTTAGTGCCTGTCCACAGAACAGCACATCCCACACTCCTGCCCTAGGCAGGAGCCTTGTGGTACCTCTGGATATCATGGCCACATCCAGCTCCACTCCAGCCTCCAGGCAGTAACTGGGCAGAGACACCAGCAGGAACAGCATCCAGATGAGAAGGGATGGCATTGGTTGTGCAGGAGGCCAAAATGAAAATAACTCCTTTTGACCCTGGAGCATGAGAGCCAAACTGGGGTCACTGAAGCTCATTTTGGTGGCCAGCAATGCCACGGCCTCTGCTGGGAGCAGACACGGATAACTGCTCGTTCTTGAGTGCTCATGGACACGCAGCTCTAATTGTGTCACCAGCGAGAACCCTCCCCAAAACAATATTTGGCCTATATTAATAAATAAAAACTAGGCAGCATGTGCTTGGAAGGGGCAGAGGAATGCAAGGAAACAGCCACAAGCATTGGACTGGGAAAAAACACCTCCCTGGCCTAACCAACCAGCTCCAGTAACCCAGAAGCATTTAATAGAGGTCTGGGAAAGGAACAGCCCTTGATCTCCGAGCATTGAGCATGAAATGAAGCAGCAGAGGCCAACGCACACCAAATAACAGGTTCCCTCCACACAAACAACAGGTTGGCTGCTCTTGGAGGAAAACGCATGTGGCAGCAGGGATGCAAGGTGCTCCACTGTCCCTGAGTGCACACACAAACCATGTCAGAGAGTGTCCCCTACCCTGCATCCAGCCTGGAACACCTCCAGGAGCTGCAGCAGCACAGGATCACTCCCTTGTCCCCTTCCTATCATCCTGTTCATCCCCTAAATCCACCCCCAGCTGCCCTCCCAAACAGCACCGTGTTGCCTGCTCAGCCCTGCTCCCAGGCTCACCACAGACAGGTATCTCCACGTTTCCTCATCTGCGCCTCACTGATCCCCATTAGTAATTACACTGCAGCGGCAGCAGCTCCATAACTTTAATTATAAGACAATCTCTGTTCTAATCCCTGGTTTTGACTCACTGCCGCAGACCCCCCTTCTCTTCTCCCCCCATCCTCTCATTCGGTCATTTCAGAAGTGAAATCATGCAGCCAAGGAGGAGCTTGAACAATTAGGGATAATGATCATTCCGACATGGCTTTCATACAGATGCCTGACACCGCTTCAAGGGCAGGACCGCAAAGCCACCCGCGCTTGGAAGCTTTGCCATTCCTTATGTGGTCAGGAACATCACCAGGATCCTTCCTGGAAGGCTGAATCCGTTTACTTTTCAAACAAAAAAATGTGTTCATCATTTCCAAAGCCCTGGGACACCCTTCTCTCACAGCTGGCATTTCACCTTCAGCAGAGCCCACCGTGGAGGTGGGCTGCAAACTCAGCAATCCCTCCACACCCAGAGCGTCCCATCGGCATCCTCTGGTGACATTCCCTGCAGGACAGCTGGGCTACAGCGAGAGCATCAGGAATGTAAAACCCCCCAAGTCATAAGTCAGAAGCCCCACGTTTCACTTTCAGATCTTCAGCTCAACTCCCTCAACTTCACCTCTCATCCCCCCCACCTGTCACCAGGGATAACAGTTTTTCCCTGACATGCTTTGTTATTCAAAGATAGAAGATTCTGTAAATGCAGAATTATTATCATCAAATTATAACACTCAGAACACTGTCTCCCTTTGGGATTGGTGCTGCAGAAGGAGAGAGCACAGCACTGGCACCCAGAGCTGAAATGTGCCACATTCAGTTCCCTTAGAGAGAGCAGGGACGGATGATGCTTTAGTTCTTTCTCTCTTCCTCAGCTGTCCTGGAAGAGCTCCTCTGACAGATCTGCTGGGGGAAACTGAACTATATTTGAAAGGTAAGTTTTGAGCAAATGGAAACAGAACTGTCAGAGTTGTCACGATCAGATTTTTTGGAATTTCCCTCCTGTTTCAGGGGAGGGAAGAGGGAGAAATCGTTTCTAAAATGGGATAGCTCCTGACGCTGCTTCCAGCTTCCCCCGGCTCCTTGCAGGCTGGAGGACTCCACAAAAGCCCCCGAAATGGAATCATTCAGCCCCACACTTGGTTCTCTCTCATTTTCACTTTCAGAAGTAAAAATAAGTAAGATTCCAGATGGAAACACTAGCAGTCCAGGGCAAAGGGGCAACCTGTTGATGTTCCTACAGGGGAAGGCATCCTCCTGCCTCTTGCTGGACCCAGCACTAACAGGCCTCCAGCACTGAACCTTGGGACACACACCTTCCCCAAACGTGCAGAAAAGCCAGCCCACATCACCGGGACTGCTCAAAATTACAGCAGACAAGCCCAGAGCCAGCAACATCCAGTCCTGGTACCCACAGGGCTCCCCCTGCACAAACCCCTGGGCAGGGGAAGCACCTTCAGGGAGGAGCCTGGAGAAGGACAGGAACCAAGCCACTCACTCCTGCCCATTTTAAGCCTTTACTTTGTCCTCTTCGAGCCCCTCAAATGCAACATTTTCAGGAGAAGAGGGAAAGACAGCCAAACCTCCGGGGATGGACAAAGGCTAATGAACTGCTAAGCACTGAGAACCGGGAGATTGCCCAGGAAGAGCCCCAGAACAGCTGCTCCAGCGCCTATCTGTTCCCACCACTCAGGCCAACAGCCCCAGAAATATTCCAAACAGGTCCCAGGGAAAACACCAAAGCTGCAGGCAGCAGCAGCAGCACCGTGGCACGAAGCCATCGGGCTGGTGAGCTGGAGAGGACAGGCAGAGCTGCAGCCTGCAGCGTGGGATGGGAGGTTCTGCTCCTCTGATACACAACTTGCCAGCACCTTTTCCCTGAATGTTTTTTTTTTCTCTGTGAAACTCGCCCTGTTCCCCCTCCCACAAAGAGTTCTGTGCAGCAAAACCCCAGCTCGTGTGGGCACTGGAAATGTCAGCCTCACCAGTTCTGCTGTGCCCACAGAGCATCGTGCCAGCATCCCTGCTCCCTGTGTGCCATCCCAGCTCGGGCACGACTTCCCAGTTCATCCCAGAGCCCCCACAGCAGCCTTCCCACCCCCGAGGGGTCCAGGCACAGCACCTGCACAGGCTGTCCCCCCACCTCAAGGTGCAGCCTGGTCCCCTCCTCCCAACACACTCTTGCTGTCACATCCACAGCTTTTTCCCTGGCAATGATGACAGCAGATGATACAAGACCTTGAATTTAATTGCAGTGGAGGAAAAACAAAATTAAAAAATGTTCAGAGTGATAAAGAATCCCTTTCATAAACCACATTATTTGTGTCTCTTTTCTAAATAATTCTAGAGTTTGCTTGGGGATTGGTTTTTGTTTTCCAATTCAGGACCACGGCTTGCAAAGAAAAGAGGTTTTCCGAGGCACTTTTGGGCTGTTTCTTCCACAGACCTCATGCTGCCAGAGAAGAATGGGAATGGTCATGCAGTGGTCATTAATAAATGGATTATTTGGGCATTGCAGGGAAGGGTCTTAGAGGTGGAGGGGGGAGCTGGGAGGGGAGGAGGCACCATGCCAGCCTCACTGGAGGGCAAACAGTGATTAAATATTTATAGATTTTAATGCATTGATTTGTTAAGTCGGGAAACAGTCCTTTAAGAGTTTCAAGATGCCTTTCAAGGCAATTCTCTAATCAGCAACCCAGGTGCAGCAAAGAGGAGCTCAACAAGAGGCAGAAAGCACTCCAGGGGAAAGTGTGGCAAGAGGAGCTCTCCCCTCCTCGCTTTCAGGGATCTCTGTGGCCAGGCTGAGATACGGGGGCACAAAGAGATTTATGTCCAAGGCTTTCTAATTAAGTTTCGCCTGGGAAGGATTTCTTTTTGGATAGCATTTCCGCAGGAGAAAATTAAATGACATGCTGCTTAGGAGAAACAAACTGCAGCATTTCGTGCTGCCCTTCCAAAACGTGCGCGATCTGACCGAGGAGAGCTGCTGCCCACACCAGCCTCTGCATCACCACCCCTACACCGGCTCCTTGCCTTGCTTTGGGAAAAACTCCACTTGAAAAGCATCAATAACCCAAAATCAGGGACGTCCAGCAAGTGCTGACCCAGGTAAGGCAGCTCATTGCCCCTGGCAGCATTGCTGGCTCTGGCACAAGGTCCCTGGCACCTACCCCTGCCTGAGCTGGGACAGATCTTCTCAGGGGCACCATTTGTCCTCTGGAAACCTTTCAGTGCCATGAAAGCAAAGGGGTTCAGGCAGGCATTGCTCCTGAACAAGTGCTTCAGGAGCCTCTGCTGATGGCAAACCTGCCTCCCTATCCCTCTTTTATGATGGAGTAGAGCTGGGAGCAGGACACCTGCCCAGAAGAATCCTAAACCTCCTGCAATTCAGCCATGAAAAACAATATGTCAAAGTAAAATGGCATTTTTAAATCTAATTCAGCCAACTGGAGGGTACAAATTAAATGTTCCCCCCATGCTCCCTCCCTTTTTCCAGTGAAATTATATTTTCTAAAGGGAAAGCTGTGAGAAAAGTTTTGGATGCTCCTCTCTGGCTGTGTAACATCAAGCCCCAGGGCTGCAAATACAACATCCCACAGCCCATTAAATCCATTAGCTTACTTATCAATATGAGATTAATTATTCCAGTTCACAGGATGTTTGGTCATTTTTTAGTGTTCCAACTATGACACCCAGAAGAGCTGAGATGCTCTGCCTTTCATTAGCTGCTCCTCATGGTCACAGCTTTCAAGACACGAGGTGATGCTTCCTCTGGGCTCACAAACAAAATGACAAATAAATCCCCATTTCAGGAGCATCTGCTGATGCCTGGGCTGATAAGAGCAGCTCCTGTAGCCCCATTCCAGGAGAATGCTACAGTCTCACTTCCACCGATGACTCAATAAGTGTAGCAAGAGTGCCTTGAGTTTGGGTTTGTGCTGCCGAATTTTAACAGGAAAAGGGAGGAGTGGGACAAAAGAGGGAGGGAGCACACAAACAGGGGAATACAAGAAACCGCACACATTTTGTTCCTGAATCCTCCAAACGTGACTCACTTTGCTCTATTGTGACAAACTGAAACGCCTCTGAGGAGTTCATTTCACGTCTCATCCATTCTCTGAATAATGGGAAAATCCCTCTTTGTTTCTCTTAAGATATCAGCACGCATCACGTGCACCCGCTGCCATTAGACATAATGGAACCAGATTGTCCCAGAAGTTGTTTTCGATTGCTTGAGTGCATCCTTCATTTAGGGAAACGAGAATGTATGAGCTGCTGTGCCCCAGCCGATGTGAGGGCACAGTCTTTAAGCTGGAGACAGGGCCATTTGTTTCCCAGCGCTGGCATGGGAAGAAAGTTGGTCATTTCCCCAGTGCCAGGACAGGGTTAACCAAGGTCTCGGTCACCCTGCTGGGAATACTCCTGCCAGCAGAGGCCATGGGTAAAACTAGAGGTCCTGTGGCAAAGGGTCCCCAGGGGCTCGGGTGCTCCCATGAAGCCTGGAAATGCCCTCGCGCTGTGTGATGTCAAGCAAGGATGCTGTGGGATGCACCAGGGATGCCTCTGCTTCCCTGGCCCTCTCCCAGTACATCCCATCCTGCCCTCAGCAGCACATAATGGTGGCAGTTGCACAACCTCAGCGCTCAGGAATGCTGGAGACCTCAATGAGGAACAAAACCCCTACTTATCTGCCAGGGAAAGCATCCCCCAGGGACACACGTTCTAGCTGGCTGCCTAAATTTACTTTGACTTCTCAGGACAAAAGAAAGTTTGAAAGCCTTGGAGACACACCAGGCTGCCTTCAAGACTCCGCCTGTGATAACGATGTTGTTAACATTGCTAACATCGCTTCTGCATTCAGAGGGAACCGATGGGGCTTAGTGAAGGAGAGCGATGGATCACAGCAGCCAGGTTTTGAGTTTTGTTATTTTTAATTGACTGCCACCTTGAGAGAGTTCCTCTTCCCAACATGAAAAAAATAAAATAGAAAAAAAAAAAATCCAAACAAAGCAAACGAGTCTGTCGGATCTGTTTCAGCAGAGCATCGACCTGAAGCCTCAGCAACAGCGGTGCTGAAAGCTGAGCTCGTGCCTGGGCTGTGCTGCTGAATCGGGACAAGCAAAGTCACACCAATTCCTGTCCCGCACTTGCAGGACAGGACAGTCATTCCCCCAGCCACGCTGCACTCTGAGGACTTCAAGCTTTTGAAGTTTAACAAGTTGTAGGTCTTCCTCTTGGAGAAAGTATGAGATGCAAGAACAGGCAGAAGGACAAAATCGGTCACCCTCCCTCACGCTCTTCTTTCCACTAAATACTTATTTTCCTTTCAGATTTACCTCCCCGGCCCTTCAGGGAAGGAACAGAGCAACACCTGACAGCAGCCAGATCAAACTCAGACCAGCAAGCACCACCAGTGAACACTGGAGACTGAGGGGAGAGGCATGAGGGTCTCAAAGGGAGGTGGTCCCAGGGCTCAGCCAGTGTCACCTCCCTGCTGTCCCCATGCCCAGCAGCTCATCCCAGCCCCATCCTAATTTCCAGACAGATGAGCTCTGGGTCACACTGCATCATATCTTCTTCCCTAGAGCTGGCACCCAGCCCTCCCTTTATAGCTTCTCCTGGCACGGTTTCAACAGCAATAGCTTTTATTATTCTGCCTTGCTGCCCTAATTCTCTCCGCACTCAATTTTCCATTGACCCTCTGCTGTGTTTGCTCGCTCTGGGCAGGCAGCAGGCAGCATTCCCTCACCTGCCCACATGGAATGGGAATAGAGGGGCAGGACGGGCGTCCTGGTCCTGCTGGCGTCTGCACGGACACAGCCCTGTGGGACAGAAACGCCTGGGAAGCTTCTGAAGGGAGCAGAAAGGCACCGAGGGGGAGATGGGGAACAAAAGGAAAGCCAAGGAAATAAAAAATGATGCAGCACAAAGAAAGTGAAGGGTCAGGGGAAGAGAAAGAAGAGCAAGAGCAGCAGAAATCCAGTTGATGACGTGGGAAGCGCAGTACTTGATAAATGGGTGATAAAAGAGCTGCATGGCACCAGGAGGGAGGCACCGCAGCACTGGCCATGGCCTCGCCTCAGGGGAACACTCCCGGCCCCAGGAGTCCCCAGTTCAGCCCTGCATGGCTCCTGGTCACGTTTTCCCTGGGACACCCTGCAGAGCAGCAGGGAAGGATGCAGATGGTTTTGCTCCAAGGACAGCAGAGGCTCGTTCTACTCAGTCCCACAGGCTGGGCAGAGAGATGTGGTTGCCCCCTGCTCATGGCTGGAGTTTTCCCAGAAAAAAGTGGATTGCTCCTAGGAGAGGGCCCACCTCAAAGCCAGGATTACAGCTCTGATTGCTACACCCATTTGCCTCGGGTGGCACAGCAGGTGGGACAGGAGCCTGGCAGCACCCTTCTTCTGCCTCCAGCCAGGACCTTCCCCCCTTCCACGTCAGAGGGATGCAGACACACAAACACAGCATCCCTAACCTGCAGCCTCTGTCCCCCGTGACACTGGCTGTCCCCAGACGTCACCTCACCTGCTCCCACTAGCTTTTCCAAGCCATCCCAGCCCACTCCATCACAAGATCTGCAGAGACCATGCAAACACCCGCACCCTGACAGGGGAGAGAGTGGGGGGATCGGTGCCAGCACGGCCCAGGGGGCTCAGAGGAGGAGGAGGAGAAGGAGGAGGAGGAGAGGCTGGCTCGCAGCTGGCTGCTGAACACAATGCAGAGATGCAGAATGGCCTGTGATTACAATTTGAAGGGCTTCTATGCACTGAAAGGGAACTGATTCAATTGTGCCGCAACTCCTGAGAAGCTGTCGGCAATCAAGGCATTCTCCCGGCTACAATCACCGGGGGCAGGGCGGAGAACGCAGGAAAGTATCGCTTAGGTGATGGCTTAGGTACAGCAGCGAGGGTCATTGGCAGCTGTGATTTCCCTCCCATCAGCTCCATCGCAGGGAGCAGCGGGGACACCGTGGGGACACAGAGGAGATGCTCGTTCATGGAATGCTGCTCTGGTGAATGCCGGATGGCCAGGGAGTCACCAAACCACGACCGGAGGAGTAGGCGATGCTGAAGGGGATGAATTTGGGGTGAATCTTTTGTGACCACTGGCTCCTGTGAGCTCCCCTGCGTGCACCACATCCCCCTGGGCTGCCAGTGGGCACAGGTAGAGTGAAGGAACCCAGTCATCCTGCTCAAAGGCACATTCTGCATCCCAATTCCTGTCCCTGGATGCAGGCAATGGGTAAAATTCCAGCCCAGCCTCCCCTCCCTAAGCAGACCATTGGAAACAGCTCCAAGCCCAGCACCCATCCTTTCACTTGGAAATCAGAAGGAATGGTCTCCGAGCTGCCAGCTTTCCCTCCACCAATTCCAGATCCAAGTGCCAAAAACCATTTCTAACACCTTGCTGCAAACCTCAGACCAGGCCAATAAAACTTTTACACAGACAAGTGAGAAACAACTGGCCCCTGCCCTTCCCTATACACCCGCTCTTCCCAGGGAGAGTGAATATTCACAGGGAGCATTCCAGGGGAAGGTGACAAAGGAGATGCTGCAGAGCTAGTGGGCACCAAAGCCAATGACAATGACAACCTGTGCCCAGCACCAGCTCCCTGCAGCCCCCAGCCTCCAGCAGCACCAACAGTTGGAGTTGAACACTGCTGTTCAAGCCCAAAATTCAGCATGCAGAGCTGGGAAGCCACTCGGAGAATGCTTCAGGTTTTGGGGCTGCAAGAGATCAGAGTTCACTTTAAAAAGGCAGCACCATGCCAGAAACTCTTGCTTTGCCACAAGCTCCACTCAGCCACTAATCTCAAAACCCAGCCACTACTGTGCACATTATTTCAGAGCTTATCCCCTGGCCACGGACAAACTCTTCCCAGACAAAAGCAACCCCTATTGGCTTCAGCACCAGGACACATGTCCAGCTCTGCTGGGCACTGCCCAGGCTCCCCAGGGAATGGGCACGGCCCCAAGGCTGCCAGAGCTCCAGGAGCGTTTGGACAGCACTGCCAGGGATGCCCAGGGTGGGATTGTTGGGGTGTCTGGGCAGGGCCAGGAGCTGCACTGGATGATCCTGGTGGGTCCCTTCCAGCTCAGGATAGTCTATGGTTCTAGGAATCTCCCTATTCACCCAGCTGAAGGGTTTTTCCAGCTTTGCAGAACTACCACTAAAGAAAATGCAGCTCTCCCAATCTTCCTAAAATCAGCAGAATGCATTACATGCATGTTGGTAGGTAGAAGCTATCCTATTATCCAAGGAGATTCTAATTACCTCATTTGCCTATTAAAAGGATACTGTGACAATATTTAAGTTAGAATGCTTTGGTTATTTGCTTAAAAATTATGTGGTGGCAATCAAGTGAAAATTGAGGCTGTAATGCAGCCACAGCAATATTGCCAGTAATTTGTGGAACCAATAACGATTATTTTTAATGTATCAGCTAACATGCCTAAATATGCTTTTTTATATACACACACATATATATGTGTACATACACACACACACTGATGGGCAGCATGGGCTCCATTTCCGTCCACTTTCTGGAAACTGAGACCTATGAAGCATCTTTCTTTGAAGTACCACACGCTGCCAAATGGACGCAGGAGACGAAGTCCCCCATCAGCTGATGGCAACCTGTATGATCAGAGCAGAGTAACTCCCTGAGTCCCGCAGGAAAGGAGACTGGAGGTGGGAGGATGTGGGACAACATGACTTTCCCTTCTCTACCAGCCCATCTTGGGTTCAGTAGCTCTTCCATCCTGGGATTGCCAAGGAAAATGTCCTGGATTCTTTCTCACAAGGATTCTGTAGCTCTGCTCCATGTCTTTAACCTCTATTTTTAATGTAGAGCCCACCCTGTGTGCAGGGCACAAGGTTTTGTTATTTCTAAACAATAGTAAAAAAAGGAAATAGACTCATACATTTTCACTTGGCATTGCCCTCGGAAAATGGAAATCTGATTACTTATTCCTTACAATCCCAAACTGCCCCTGCCAGGCCAGATATAGTGAATAAATCCTTGCTTTTAGAGGTATCCTCTCCATTACAAGTGCATAATGGGACCAGTATCCCATTGACCTGACGACACCAGGAGCACCTGCTGCAACCCCCTGAGTCTGTGTCATTGCCTCCCAGGCACCAAGCAATCCCAGGAGGGATTAGCAGGAGAGCCCAGAGGGATGATGCATTTCCCCAGCTGAGAGCAGCCTTTGGGAGCACAGACGCTGAAACTCAATTTCCTTCTCTGCTGTGGCATTTAACCTTGCAGAGAGGAGCAGAGGGTGGGGGAGAAGGGGGAGGGATGCAGGGGAGGATGGATGTTTCCATTCAAACACATCCCTCCCGCAACCCCATCCTTCCTGAGATGCCCGGGAAAATCTTGTTTAATTTGTAGAAAGCATAAAAAAAGAGCAATATGCCAGTCTGTTGAAGCCTCCAGCATTTTGAGCCTGGGAGGGAGCTACCACCTGAGCAGCACTTTCAGAATCCAGCTGTTCCCAAAGACAGGATCGATCACAGCAATCCCACAGCACAACCTCCCACCCCACAGCGGCCACCTAATTTCATCTGGGGATTGGAGCTTCATCTTCTGCCTGAATTTATCTAATTGCAGCTTCCAGCAGCTGGATACAGCTCTGCCCGAGCCTGCAAAGTGGGGCCTTTGCTCTGAGCAGCCTGATTTTCCCAAATACAGAAAGCTGCTCAAGCGGTGTGATTTTTCCCCAAGCTTTCACACCAGGCAAAAGGCCACAGCCACGTGCCTTGAGAATGGGCTATTTTACCACACAGGAAAGGAAATAAAAATTCCCTACAGCAGTGCTGGGTTATGCTGCAGCCTCCCTGTGCACAGGAGGACTGACCTAGGGCTGCTGTCTGAGGTTAAACAGCTCATCCACAGCTCTCCCTGTCTTCAGGGGTCAGCATCTCCTGGAAAAAAAGCCCCTCCTAGTCAAACGAGGCATGAACTACCAAAAAAGCTACACCAGAGGTGTTGGGCACTCCAGGCAAGGTTGGATGGGGCTTGAAGCAACCTGGGATAGTGGAAGGTGTCCCTGTCCATGGCACAGGATTGAAATGAGATAAGCTTTAAAGTCTCTTCCATCCTAAACCATTCTAGGATTATATCTACTTAGCCAAACTTGTGCATCCTGGCTGCCAAGCTAATTTCACTCCTACACATCTGAAAAGGCTTCTTAGCTCAGGTACAGAGTTATATCAAACTCTAATGCGATTCCTGCAATATCTGCCAAGCCCTGGATGCTTTTCCTAAAAGCTGTGCAAACAGTGAAACAGCTGCAGCACTGTTTTTCTAATATTGTTATTTTGTTTTTAAAAAGCAGCAGGCCGTGGCTCCAGGACCAAAGAACTAAATACCAAACTGCAGGAGCCCAAGAGCTTCACTGGGAGTCTAATTAGGGGTCAACCAGTGTAGAAGGCTGCAAAGTGGAATCTGAGCAAGGTCAAGACAACTTCCTTAAGGAAGAGTGGAAAAGAGGTGTGCGAAGCAACCTGGCAGTATTATCAGCAAAAGCAAGCCTTTAAAATAAATGAAGGTGATTTAGAGGGTCTCATTTCAGCGGATTTTCAGAGAGCTTATGATAAAAGTACTTCATAAAAGATTAAGGAAAATAAACAGCTACCCAGGAAGGGGCACGCCAGGCAGAGATTACAGCTGGCAAGGCAAAAGGAAACAAAGACAGCGCTTCCTAAATGGAAAAGAGGTTCGTGGGGGACAACTGCGTTACGGGAACGCTGCAAGACGCAGGGAGCAAGTCACAGATTGTGCAGCATCTTGAGGAGTTTGGGTTTGCTGTGGCTACAGGGGCTGAGCATCTCCGGCTGGATTCATTACACACCACGGGAGGTGGACGATGAAATTTTGTTTAGGCGAGTAAATGAACATGTTCTGCCTGCAGAACCATGCACCAGGGAAGGGGGATGTACTGAGTAACCATGCTGAGCCCATGTTTTATTTGATTCACCTCCCATACTGCCAATAAAGGAGGCTCCGAAGGTGGATGATGAGGCTGCATCCCTGCGGTGGGATGTATCAAGAGCCCTGGACAAGAGGGAATGGTTTCAAACTGACAGAGGGCAAGGTTAGATTGAATATTAGGAAGAAATTCTTCCCTCTGAGGGTAGTGAGACATTGGCACAAAGAAGCTGTGGCTGCCCCTAGATCCCTGGAAGTGTCCAAGGCCAGGTTTGACAGGGCTTGGAGCAACCTGGGATAGTGGGACGTGTCCCTGCCCATAGCAGGGGGTGGAACAAGATGAGCTTTAAGGTCCCTTCCAACCCACACCATTCTGGGATTCTCTGACATATTTTGAGAGGTGTTTGGAGGGGGCTGCCAGCTCAGACAAATTAAACTGAAGACAAGCTGGTTCAGTGCTTTTCATTAACAACCCTCCAAGGGAGATGGGGAATGGAATTCCCAAGTCTCAGGTAAAAATGATAAAAAAATAACCAACGGTTTTGCTCACGAGAAGGTACCACAGAGTGAATCAATCAAACCCTGCTCCCCCATGACAGGGGGGGACGCACCACTGAGCAGCACTCATCGCTCCCCGTTGGTGAGAGACGTTCTGAGAGGTGGCTCTAGGACCTCCCTGTACCATCCCACAGGCTCCCAGGCATTGCAAAATACCTGAGGCACTTCACTGACAACACCATGAGACACAAATCAGTCCCTGGGCAATTTCAGACCTTGCCATTTTTCCAGGCACCCAGGAGGGTGCCACATTAGCAGCCTCTGCTCACCTATGGAGAAGCTGTTCAGCTACAACTTCTGGAGAAATCCAGAGACAGAAAGTGTCCAGCTTCCCAGGGGTTTTTCAGTAGGGAGTACTAATGACATCAATCAGAAAGTCAGTTGAGCTTCACACACCCACTACCCTGTGGCACTTCTTCATCAGCATCTCTAGCAGCATTCGACAGCAGGAACATGCTTCCAGCAAATCCCAAGCGAGGCACTCCAATCCTACCTACAGGAAAACATGGGGGCTGAGATGTTTGATGGCCCAGCACAGCCATTTGGCCGAAGAGTGACCAAATACACACCAAAGGCCACCTCCACAACCCCCTGGTGACCCACATGGTCTGTACAGCACCAGGGATGTCCTGCTCAAACACCCAGAGCCAAAAAGTTCAGGCTTTCGACTGTGCACTTGAGACTGAGCAGGTACAGCCAGCACTGCCACACCTCTATGTATAAAATCTCTTTACAAGCACTTGCAAATAAAGGCAAATTCCTAAGTAACCCCTTCAAATGGGACAAACTGGTGCAGAGACAAGGAAATTTCCCCCCCTGCACTCTCCTTGCTGCAGGTGCATCCCCAAGGCTCTGCGGCAGAGATGCTTCTAAAAAAAGCACAGAGGTTATACGGGACAAAAGCATTTGCATTTAGTCTGAGTGGGGACTCAAGACTCTGCTTTACGCCCCAGAGGCATCGCTGGGTACCAGCACAGAGCCCTGGGGCGGGGATTGGGAAGAGGCAGTCACTGGATCTAACTGGAAGAGGGAGAAAAAGTCACTGCTCCACAGGGGCCCATCCACAGGAGCACCCCAGGAGCAAGCATGTCAATCCCTGATGGCAGCACATCCCCAGCCCACACTTCAGCCTAACAGAGACACAACCAAAAGGGAACGTGCCTGACATCTCCCCAAATCCCCCTCTCAGCCAGAGCCAGCAAACTATGGATTGGTCAAATTTACGCCTCCATGCATGTCCAGCATCCACTGTCTGTGGAAACACTGCAAGGGAAAACCCCTTCAAATGGGATTTCTCCCCACTGGGGCTTTTTCCTCCGGTACAAATCTATTTGAAAAGAAGATAAAGCATCTACAGTTGGACTGAGGTTTTATTCAGAGAAAGCTCTGGCTCAGAAATAATTGCCGTTTGCTATAATTGGTGAGATGCAGGAAGGGACTAGATACAAGTGGAGTCTGGTGCAATTTTGGGAGATTTGTTACGCTTAGCTCGCTTCTATCAATTTCAGTGGCTCAGACGCTTATGACCTGTTGCTCGGCTTATTGTGAAAATGGCTTTTATTTACTGCACTTCCATTAAAAGATGAAATCCATGCATAGGGCTCACAGGGCAGAAAATCACAGTTTACGTCTCAGCTTATCTCCCTTCAGCGGCCTCAGCTCATTTTTGCCCTGGCTCACTCCCAGCTGCTATAAAAAAGTATTTCTGAGCACTGTTTGGAGTAGCCAAGGCCCCTTCCAGAGCCCACGGGGCAAGTGGCATTAAGGGAGTGCTCAGTGCTGCAGCTGCAGGTCAGGTGAAATGGGGAGGATGAGGGATGGAGAGGAGGATGAGGGATGGGGAAGAGGATGAGGGATGGGGATGCTGCAGTGGGATGGGGATGCTGTGGCACATCCATACTCTCAGCTCCCAGGGCACAGGATACTCACAACCACCCTCCAAGCCCCAGCACCGCTCTGCTGCCAGGCCATCAGCTCCCTCCGCCTGCAAACTAAGGAGAGGGACTATCGAAGGGCATGCCCCACATTGTGCTCCTGGAGGGCAGGCTCCTCCTCTCCTGCAGGTCCAGAGCTCCTCCTGATGCACCTCCAAGACCCCACTCCCTGCAGCACAGGTTACAACAGTGCAGCAGTAGGCTCAGCACCTTCTGCACCAGTTCCCTCCCAGCACCACACCAGTACCACACCAGTACTTCTCCCCGGAACTGTGGCAGGCAGAATGCCCAGCCCGTGCACCAACAAGAAGAGAGCAAGCAGTGAAGGGACATCAGTGCCTCCACCTGTGTCAGCTCCTGCTCTCCATGTCAGGCACCACCAGCCACGGGAGCACTCCCGGGGAAGGAGGACGGCGTGCAGGCATCCTAAGCTCTGCTGTCCTGTGAGAGCCCATCTGAACACCACACACACCATCACAAGGTGTATCTAAGCTGGTCCCCAGCAGCAGCGAGGAGTTGCTAAGGTTACCTCCTCAGCTGCCTAATTAGAGGAGCTGTCACTGTCTCGCAGAGATCAGGAGACGCGGGTGCACGTGGGGGAGCTTTCAACAACACAGATCATTTTTAGCACATTAAAGCAGAGAGAAAACCCCATCTCCTCACGGGACAGCCACGGGCAGAGAAAGCCACATGCCGCTGTCCCGCTGTCCAGCCACTCGCTGAGCCGTGGGAAGAGCTGCTGGATGGAGAAGTGCATGGGCAAGCAGCTTCCCCAGCTCAGAGAAGCAGCAGATCCTGGTATGTTGAGTCCACTCACCCGTTTCTTCCACTTCTGGCTCTGCACTTCCCCTGCTCTCCTCTCCTCAGCCCTCTGCACCACCAGCCTGCAGGCAGCGTGGCAGGAAGGGAGCCAGAGGGTCTGTCCCTCCCTCCCTCCCACCTCCACATGGGAATTTCACACCACCTCAGTAATGCAAAACAGGAGCCCCTCCAGGCTCCTGCAAACAGTCGGTAAGAAAGAGGCACAGGAGCTGTGCTCACTCGGTCAAAGTCATTTCTTGAGTAAATAGCAAAGCCAAGAGGAGAATCCCAGAACGACCCAGAAGCACTGGATTTTGCACCAGATGAATCCGCACACTCCCGGATGCTTCCTTTAACTGCAGCACAGGAAAGACCTCGGAGGGAAGCTCTTTCCCCCAGTCTCCAGCACAGTTAAGTGATTGCTTTCACCTCCTGAAAACCGGATCCCAAATCCCATAGACAAGGCCAGGAAACAAGCTGGGAGCATGGAACAAGACACAACAAGAAATACATCACCCAGAGAGGCTCAGGAGAGCATCTCCCTTTGGGAATCACACAAGTATGGCACACACATCCAGTGTACAGCAGCCAGCTCCAAGCACCTTCCTGCTCACCTCCAAGAGCAGAGGAGGTCTCTCCATGATGTAGAGGAGGTAAGACCATCCCCATTCCCAGATTTGGGAGTGCTGGGCAGGGGAAGTCCAGGACTGCCCCATCCAACAGCACGCAGTGGGCTGACACCCTTGAGAGAAGCTCCAGCCCAGGCACTCCCTGTGACCTGACCTTCGAGGAATGGGAGCAGAGGTTTTCCTGGACAGCAGCACTGCTGGGGCTGATTTTGCTGGTTCAGAAAAGTTTAAGAGCAGCAGGATTAAAAGGAGATGCAGCCAAAAATGCAAAGAGATCCTGGAGCTGAAGCACTTGCCAAGTTTCTCCCTTACACTTCAAGACACCCACTCATCCTCCCCAAGGGCTTGTCAGACTCACATGGCAAAAAATACATGCTCTGCACCTACCCAAGCCCAAAAGAAAAGACCCTGAAATAAACCAGGAATCCAGGGCTGGCAGGAAGACAAAGTTGGGGGCGGAAGAGGAATTTTTGGTGTCTCTTTTCTAAGGAAGGAACTGCCTGACAGCTCTGCTGCAGGAGACCACAGCTCGCGGCCCCGTAGCTCACACAGCCCCCTCAGACATGGCAATAGATTGCTTTTAATTACAGGGCACCCACTCAGAGGCCCCTGGGTGTCCAAAGGACTGTAATGGAAACTAGAGCTTTATGGGAATAGAAAAAAACCATCACAACAAGCTGGTGCATTCAAGTGCTCATGAAAGAGAAAATTCCAAGAAAAAGCGGTCAGTGTGTGACCAATGTTGCCATTTGTTAACCCTGTCAAGAGGAACTGCAGGCAGCTGGCAAAGGGGAGGTGGGCTCAGCTGCCTCAGGCACCCTGGACACCCTCTGGTGTGCCACCTCCATGGGCAGGGGGATTGGAAAGAGATGATCTCTACAGTCCCTTCCAACTCAGGCCATTTTATGATTCCAAGAGGTTGCTCAGCTCAGGCAGCTGCAAGAGGGAGGCTGGGTTGGGCTGGGACTGCAGCTCCAGCTGGCAAGGTGCAACACTGGGATGGGGAGCCAGTCACTGGATGGAGCCCAAGCTTCTGCACGTCCCCAGACACCCCAGGCCGCTCCCTCTCGTGCCAGCAGTGCATCACGCCAGCCTCCGTCCCCAGCCCAGCTTCTCCAGTGCCACTGGGTGAGCTGGAATAGCAGGAACTGGCAAGTCCTGTGGCACAGCCGAGGGCAGAAGCAGCCCAGAGCTGCTGCCAGCCATGGGCAGCTCCAGCCTCCCCTTCACTCTGCACTGACGGGGTGATGTTTGGCTAAGCAGTTAACAGATGCTTGCTAAACATGTGGAAAATCTGTTTTCACAGACCAACTCAAAAGTGCTGTGAGTGCTGTGGGGTCAGAAGTGGTGAGGGCATGGCTGGGGCAGCAAGGATGGGATTGGCATGTGTCCATGCTTCATCCACATCTCCTCATCTCTGTGCCCTCCCCCTGCTGCTCTGTTGGCCCATCAGCTGCC
The DNA here is from genome assembly GCA_013397815.1 of Aleadryas rufinucha. Lineage (NCBI taxonomy): Eukaryota > Metazoa > Chordata > Aves > Passeriformes > Aleadryas > Aleadryas rufinucha. Next base: position 550,043 of record VZTH01018483.1, on the reverse strand, counting down.
TGGAGAGAGGCAACACCCAACAGGGCAAGAGATGATCTCTACAGCCTCCGCACTCACTGCTCCCTCCGTCAGGGCTGTGCAGATCCCACCCTGCCCAACACACCCCAGTAACACCAATAAAAACCACCCCTCCGTGCTGGACACAGGGTCACCAAAGTGACAGCCACAGCCAGCAGCACCTCAAAGTGCCTTCAGGGACAGTCACATTTGATTGTGGCCAGGGAAAGTCTTGTTGAGAGCTGTCTTTCATGAAAACTTTCTTTTTCTTTTCTTTTTCTTATAAAAATGTGTCAGTTTAAGATTGTAAAAATACTTTCATCTTCAAAAACAGTGTCACAACTCCCCTTCAGCATTTTCATAACAATGCTGCCATTCTGGCTTCAAAACATCTTCCCAAACTTATTGTTCACACATTCACCGAACTTTAAAGCTCAGAACTGAGGGACTGCGATGAAACTGGAACAAGCTGCTCTTTGAATAAAGACAAGTTTTCCTTTCATCTCGTGCTAATTAACAGAAGCATCCTTCCCTCTGTGCCGGCCCCTGGTCAGCACTCGGCACATCCCTCAGACCTCAAAGAAAAACCTCCCTCTTCCCTCACTGTATCCCATCTGTGTGGGCACAGTGCAGCATCCTGGGGACCAGAGGGATTTCCCAGAGAGGCCAGCGCTAGGGAGATGCAGGGAGGAGATGCAGGAGCCCCTCAGGAGCTGCTGTGGGACCCTTTCAGCTCAGTCAGGACAGGCATTATTGAGGCAGGAACGCAGGAGCAACCGAAGGCCAGCAGCATCCCTGAGGCTGGCAGCACCTCCAGCTCATGGAGCCTCCATCCTGCCCAAATCCCAGCTCCTGGGGCCACAGCATATTAAGGAACAGCTCCAGGGGTGCTCCAGAGAGATGTCTGTCACCTTCTGCCGTCCCAGCTCAGACTGCTGGACAAGGTAGACCTTGCTGGCCACTGTGAGACCACTCTCCCAGCCCAACCTTTTCATTTCATTCAGTTCATGCCATGAATAAAAATGTCGCTGGGCAGTCCCCTAACTGCTGCAAATATTTGCAGAGAGTTGGAAGAAGGAGAGCCTGGAGAAGAGTGGGGAAGCTGCACAGCCATTAGCAGCCAGGTTGAGGCTGCAGCCTGTTCCCAGGCAGGCCCAGCGCTGGTCTCCTCTTGCTGGGTCCCACCTCCCTCCAGCTGCCACGGCTCAGGGAAGCACCATTCCAACCAGCAGCTCTCCTACAATCTAAATTCTTTTCCCCCACCCAACAACAGCAAAAGGAGCAGAATATTAACATTAACACCTGCTTGTTTGCCCTTAGGCACATCCAGAGCAGTTTAGTAGCGGGATGATCACAACAAGCAGTGATTAAAACCCACGGCCCGAATCCACAGAAATGCCTTTGCCTTTTGAGCCACAGCAAAAATATCACCTTCCCTCCCAGCCCACACCCCTCTGCTTCCAGGGGCACGGCGCTGCTGTCCCTCAACAGGGCCCTGGAGAGCAAGGCTGCAGGACAAGGGGTGGTTTGGAATGCCCTTCCCAGGAGGTAACCCAGACCTGCTTCAGCTGTGGGCAAGGTATCCATGGATAAATTTGCACCATTCCTGCTGGAGAGAGGTTTTGGAGACCGCAGTCTACTAAAATTTTGGGTTTACATGACTTAAAGCCAGTCCTCAAACCAGAGAAGCCTTTAAGCAATGAGAAACACGACTTTGGGGAGGAAATGCAGGTGGGAGATGCCACAGGAGAAACACCAATAGATTGTTTAGCAAAGAACAGGTTCTCTCGAGGCTCAACTTTCCTGCAGCATCCCCCTACAAACACCCCATATCTCACACCATAGCAGCTCAGCTGGGAGGAGTGTTGCAAACAGGATTTTTTCCTCCTGTTTTGCCTTTAAGTGGCTCATTGCAACACACTGTAAAACCCTTCATCACCAGGGAGGGAAAAGGTTTTACAACAGTCTTTAAAAAGCCATCCCAGGCAGCAGAGGAAACTCCCCTCAGCACACACAGTTTTGGGCAGCACACGGGATTTCGGGCAGCACTCCTGGCGAGCAGAATCCGAGCTTGGCAGAATCCCTGAGGCCGGCAGCATCCCCTCACCTCCAGCTCATCCTGCCCAAATCCCAGCTCCTGTCCCTGTCCCTAAACACCGCTGGGCCACGGCACGTTAAGGAACAGCTTGTCGGCCAAGCAGCAAAGGCAGCTGCTACAAAAGCAGAATAAAATCGAGTACAACGAGGAGCAGCGTGTCTGCCGTGCAAACTGCTGCTCCGGCAAGACCCCAGGCTGGCTGCGAGCAGCCCCTACAGGCAGCGTCCCCGACCTCCCTCCCAGCTGCCATTCCCCCGGATAATGGATTTCCTCCCCCGGCGCAGCAGAAGCCAGAACACGGTGAGGAGCTGCGCTGCTCGGCTGGGAGAGCGGCGAACACGGGAGCAGGAAACGAAACGGCAAGGGCTGTAAGATGTAAAGCCATGTAATGGAGTTTGTGTCTTCAAGAAGCTCTGGCTTCTGGAATTGCGTTGAAAGGCAAGGCTGTTGCTGTTTGATTAAATGCACTTCCAGCCCTTCTGATCACGCTCAGGAAAATTAAAGCAAGAAACACATGGCTGTTGATCTGGTGCAAGGCATGTGACTGCAATGGCTACAGTAAGAACAGCCACAAACCTCTAATCCTGTTTGAAATTCAATCAATTTTGAAGGTTCTTAACGTCCAGGATCTGTGAATGATGCTGGCAACAGCACATCCCATTCCTGGTGGCCTGAGGAACCACCTCAGTGGGGCTCAGAGAAGGAAGCAAAGCTTAAGGAGCAGCAGGAAGCAACACCTGCACTCCTCGGGGATGAGCTTGGGAAGGTTTGGAGCAAGAGCAAATGGACAAAAGGGCTGGTGTGCTTCTGAGATATCCCTGCTCCATCCCAACAGTGCCAACAGCAATTCCCATACTCAAACCTGACAGAATAACCTCCCTCACTGGTGTGCTGTCTCCTCCTGAAGCGGGGACCTGAGGCTGGCAGGCACCACGCACCCTGCCTCTCCTGTGATGCATTTGATGGGAACACGTAGAGGCTGCTTTTGATTTTACAGTTTGTTTATAGCACACATTTGGGGAGCTACACGGCATGGGAAAATACATCCCATAAACAAACTGCTAAACAAAACAGGCTAAATGTGTACCACTCCAAACCAAAATAGATTCCAGCTACCCGCCGTGCTTCAAGCATATGCCTCTGACAACAGCTTCGCTTGGTGCCCCTGATCCCGCGTTCAGTTTTGATTTTTAGGTTCTGTCACCATTGGCAGCACCTTCAGATGCCTCCCACAGCTCCAGGTAAGTCAAGAGCAGTAAAAATACACCCAGCTGGAGGTGGAGACCAGCAAGGGCGATGGAGGCATCACCCTTCCCTGCCCCCACCCCACAGACAGTCACTGCCCAGATGTTACCAAAGGCTGCAAGGATGTGGATGGACCTGAGCCGTCAGCTGGCTCGGGGACTGACTGCAGAGACAGAAGGGGACATTAGGTGACAAAAGACTCACACACCAAGTATTCCAGGCAGACTTTTAGAGTCTCCCTCCCAAGAACTGTCCTGCCAGCTGAACTCTACCACCCTGCTAATGCCCAGAAGCAATTCCTCAAGCATTTAAACTTTATCATCCCCTCTCTGGGGCTGCACGGAGGGCACATTCCCCTGCGAATGCCTCTTCTGTCAAGATGCAAAGCTGTTGAAGCTGTGTGAAAGTAATTCCCACCCACTCCTACTGCCCCAGGAAAAATATTTCTTTGGTGGTTTTGCATAACAAACAGCTACACGGTTTCCCTGTTTCTCCTGAGAAACTCAGGCTTAGAGGAAAACACCATCGCAGCGCTACTCTGAGACCAGACTTCATAAAGTTCCCCCTGCAAGGGGGGGAAATACTACCACCGAGATTAGACTGCCGCTGCTCCTGATAACATTCAGTCACCCTGGCAGGCTGCAGCACACCGAGTTTGTAAAGCTCCTTGGGAATCCTTCAAGATGAAAGGTACAGTATGATACGGATGTATTATATCCACGGGCTTTGTTACAGCACACATTTCCTAGCATGGTTTTATTGCTGGAACACAAAGTTCAGCCGAAGCCCGGGGGCTCTTCAGGTGACGAATGCACCCCTGCAGCCCTGCCTCCCCTCTGTGGGGGAGGAAACATGCCAAAGCCCCTGATGGGAACACGGCAGCCAGAGCAGCCACCGCCCTGCCAGCGACAGCGGGCGAGGACCTGCCTGCACAGATAAGGCCAACGTCACCTCTGCTGGATGTGTTTTCAGCCTGCAACATGTCTGACTCCCAAATATACCTGTCAGCTTCCCAAAATGCCACTGCTGTGATTGGCTCCTCTACAGCATCCCTCCTTCTCTGCTGGACCTTCTTCACAGCCTCCTGTCCCACCCGCTCCCAGTAAGGGCCAGGAGGCTCCATCAGTTGAGCTAACGTTAATTAAGTGGTGCCCAGCACTGGTACCCCCTTGAAGACCCCAAGCTGCCCACCCTGAACATCTGCTCCAGAGAGAAGACAATGGGAGATGTTTGCTGTGGACACAGCTTGACCATGGGCTGTCCAGTTTGGATGGCATGGAAGGGAGGGTGGGGAATATGGATCCTTTTGGATCACCTGCCCAACACATTGCTCTGCCTGGGCACCTCTCTCTGGCCAGATTTCCCAAGATATTACAGCTAGAGGAACAAGGAGCATGATTCCAACAAGAAGGCTGGGAGTAATTCCCTGGGCAGGGCAGGAAAAAAGAGTTTAAACCCCTCTAATGTAAACAGATGAGAGGTTCAAAGGACACGGAAGAAGTGTGATGGCAGTAGAAGGAAAAGGGACATATCAGGATGTCCCAATAAGCCCCAAAGCTCTCCAGGGCCCCCACCCAAGCTGCACCCACCACACAGGTGCCTGCTCAGGCCCAGCAAGCCAAGGTGAAGGGTTTCCATCAGCCTCCACCCCACAGAGCAGCCTGGGCGAGGCAGGGCTGAGTAACAGAGTGAAGTGGGAACAACTGGCAGCACCTGCCGTGGGAGCCCCATCATCCTGGGAAGCCCATCTGAGTGGGAAACTGCCTGGAAGAGCAGACCTCGCTCTGGGTGCACCCACACGAGGAATTCATCAGGTCAGTGGCACCAACTTTTACCTCATCAGGCCCCCTGGTAGCAAAAGCGACATCCACAGCAAGAGTGAGCTGAGGGAGAGGCTTTTCTGGCCAAGGTGGATGAGCAGCAGAGCCTGGTCCAGAGCTGCAGGGACACGCTCTGCTCCAGCCCCCCTTCCCTGCTCGCACACACGGACCACCCCACGTTCCCCGTCCCAGCACGGGAGCACTGCATCAGGAAGCTGATATTACTGAGCAGTTGGCTAGAGGCAACAAAAAAATTCCTGTGCTGTTGCCAACTCCTATATTTTGTCACTTGATCCCACAGTTTAGGGATGTGCTGTGCTCCCTGGAGCGCTGGTTGCTGGAGAGCAATAGGGAGCAGCAAGGGAAGGATCCGGGCTGTGAATGGCCTTGGGACAGACACGGCCGTGGCTGCACAGCCACAGGCACACTCGGGAATGCCAGCTCGTGTGAGGCAAGTGCCTCGGCAGCCGTGGGGCTGGCCAGGGAGCCCAGCTCACGCAGCACAGCCAGGGCAGGGATCCAGCCACAGGCGAGGCCACCCTGCTGCCCTAGAGAGGGAAAAGGGAGGGAAAAAGAAGAAAGAATCAAAGCCTCAAAGGCACCAGCACAGCTGAGCTCTGGTGAGCACGGTCATGGCTGGGAGCGAAGCTGGAGTCATACAGACCTGGTGCCATGGGAGGGTGGGCTCACCTCTGCAGCGAGTCCACAGCAGAGGCAGGGCAGTGCCCCTCCACAGGCACATCCCATCCCACAGAAAGAAAGGCATCATGCACCAAAACACACAGCCTAGCCCCAAATCAGGCTGGAGCCAGACCTTCCCTCCTCCACTCAAGGATGTGCAAGCACCCAGCCCCAGGGAGCCCCGCTCTCTGCCCCCACTGCATCCCTGAGTGCAGCTGGCAGTGCCATTTCTGTGCCATTCCCCTGCTCTGGAGGAGCAGATGATGGAGCACAGGAGGTGCCCAGCCCCAGGGTCCTCTCTCCCTGCACAGCTGACCTTTACCAGCCCATCTCCCCATGTGTGGCCATCCATGCTGGCCCTTGCCTCCCTCTCCTAACAGGATCACTCCTATGCATATGCCTGGGAGCAGCACCATCAGCTCAGTAATCTTCCTAAATACAGCAGTTACCAGGTGACTGGGAAAAAATCTCTTATACTGCTGATGCTGCTAATGGAAAATTTCTCCCCTTTTGCTGCTGCTTTCAAAGCCAGTCGAGGTTTCCTACAGACTTTGTCTTGCACTAAGACAGGAGAGGTGGATGCACAGAGACAGAAGTCAGGACTGGTGGAGGACAGATAATGTGAAATAGAGGGAACTGGTGCTTCTGCCCCCTCCCCACCAGCCACTTCCACCCACAGGCAGAGCTCTCTCTGGCTCCAAATCTTGTCTGCCCCATCTTCTCACAGGCAGTCACAGCCCAACCTCCCCCTGCAAGGAATCCCTTCTTCCCCCCTGACCTGCAGCAGGATACTCGAACCACTCAAGAGTACTGCTTCCTGCAGGGCAAATGGGGAAAGTGCCCAAAGGGAACAATGGCCCAAAACATTTACTGTGCGATTTTCTTCCCCACTTTTCTCCTTCTCAGGAGAGAACCAGAAAGCCTCACCCAGCCAGTGCAGATGCAGGCAGCCAAGATCACTGCTCGTCCCCTCTGCATGCCATTCTGCTTCTTCAATACCATTAAGTGTCTCCATACTGTCTGGACACTGGAAACCCTAACTGCATTAGCGGAGACCCAAGCAGCAGCACAAGCATTCAATTCTTTTAAGTGGCCCCATTTCTTAAGCTGGTTATGCACAAGAACCATCTGTGCTCGATGCCATCCTGCACCCCACAGGTAGTGATGGGGCAGGATTGGGGAGCAGCATGGGAACACAGGCCAAGGTTCATCATTCCCCATTTCAAATGGTTGCTACAGGGGGAGGACACTTGGGCACGGGCTGTACTGTGGACATTACAGATGAAGAAAGGCATCAGTCAAGGTATCTTCTTTTCTTTCAGCTCCAACCCCAGCCTGCCCCACACCCTACGTGGCATTTTGGTGTGATGGCAGGTGTTTCTCAAGCCACCTGCACCTGCAAACGTATGTCAAGGAAGCATAAGATCAATCCCTCGTTATTCCCACACATGGCATCAATCTGTCCTCTCCCTGCCCCAGCCAGTCCCATGCCTGAGCTCGTGTCACACCAGGAAAGCCCGAGGGCTCAGCCGTGTTTCACAGCCAGCCAACACCACACATCAGCACCGTGTCACCGAGGCAGCACAAAGGCTCGTCCATCATGCAGCTGAGGTTCACACTTTGAGGGCTTAAGAGGGAACAGGCAGCAAGTTCTGGAGGTAACATCCATCTGTGTGGTGGCACTCGGAGGTCACTCACCACCCCATTCCCCATGGAGGAGTGCAAGCTCTCTGCATAATTCTGAATAAAAGCTCATTATTTCTTCCTGAAAAAGAGCAACAAAAGCCTCTGGCACTCAGGCATTATGGAAAAATCAGCTGAGAGGAAGGGGGAGCAGGGGGATCCCCAGCCACCAGCCTCCTCCCGTGGCAGCTCAGCTGCAGCAAGCAGCTCCTCTCTCCCTCCATAGTTAATCTTCTGTTGCCACTAGCTGGTCAACACGGGTACTCTTGGAAAGCAGCAGCTCCCTGAGCACAGCCTGCACTCAGCTACACATTCCCAGCTTTAACTGGGATATTCAGCCCAGAAAATACCCGAGATGAAGCAAAATCCCTGTCCAAGTCCACACCCCACCATGCTGGACAAGCCATGTTCAAACTCGCCTTTGGGGAGGGAAGTGATGGCCTCAGGACTGACCCCTTTTCCTGGACATTTTGTGCCCACAGCCTTTCTGGGGCTTATAGTGCTTGCAGACCAGCAGCTCAGCATCCACATCACCAGTACAACCCCACCCCGAGCTGGGCTCTCCCTCCTTTTCTTCCCAACTATAAAATCCAACATCTTGGAAAGCTGGAGTAATCACATAGTAATACAAGAAGGGGAGGAAATTCCTACTAGGAGGTTTTCCTCTTTTCTACACCCTCCCCAGGCAGCCCCCACCACCAGAGACTTGGCCCAGACCCTGGACCACACACAGCTGTGGATGGGAGTGGAGGGGAAGGGAAGCAGCCCCACTGTCAGGTCTATATCTGCCCCCGACCCTGGGAGCCCACCAACCTGTCTCATCGTCACCAAACCACCTCACTGAGATCGGGCTCCCTCCACTTGCCTGGTGGAAGATGACTCCTTACCTATTGGATTAGCTGGGGAACAGAAACAATATAAATAGCAAAAAAAAACCCAAAACCAACCCAACACTTGATTAACCAAACCTCTGGGCTGATACTCCAGGCATCTCAAGCCTAGCAGGAGGCAGTTAATGCAAAGGGAGGTGCAGAAGCAGGCTTTCCTCATCAGCTTTTCCGCAGAGACGAGCCCATTTTTAGATGCCAAGCCCTGACGATGGAGCCTCACACTGGGCACACACTCTGCACCCACACAGTGCTGCTCCAGACCCCATGGGCCAACTCAGAGCAGGGAATGGCACTTCTGAACAGCAGCATCAGCAAGCTCCAGTCACACCCACGCTCCCCAGGTGACCCTTCAGCCTCCCCACCCGCTCTGCACAAACAGGAGTTGGTGACCAAAATGAGTGTGGCAAAACCCCGCTCAAGCATGTCTAGGAACAGCAATAAATACAATCAGCCCATAGGGAACTGAGTGCTTTCCCTTATTTTAATGTATTAATAGAAACTCAGAATGATTAAGGTTGGAAAAGGCCTCCAAGATAATTGAGTCCAACCTGTGACCGATCCCCAGCACCTTGTCACCCAGCCCAGAGCACTGTGCGCCACGTCCAGGCGTTCCTTCAAGACTCAACACTCCTACCCTAAAGAGGAGAAGTGCAAGTTATAAGATGACTTCAGGAAAACTTAAGAAAGAAGATAAAAGAAGTGGCACTGAACTGCTGAGGAGCGGGAAGAGCAGGGGACAGTCATCAATCAGCCACACACAGGGGCCACAAGGGGACACCAGGAATGCAGACACAGGAGCCTGTTTTGTGACAACCACCAAAACAAAGCACTGTGAAGCACTGCAGACACTGTCAAACAGCATCCATTAAAGCCATTTATGAGAAGTGTGTAGTAAACTGTTCTTATGTAAGCCACTACAGGGTAAGAGCAGTGGTGAAAATTTGTCTGCCTCTTCCCTTCTCTCTCCTCTATATAAATCTGCTCACACATAGACAGAGCTCATCTAAATTAGCTCGGAAGCAAACTGCCTCATTACCTGAATTGCACTTGGAGCAGGCTACACTGTGGTGGAGCAGCTTCTGTAGGGAACACATGGCTGATGACTGAATCAAGATCCATACCTGAGAGAGACCTCGCTGTGCAAGGATAAAGTCAATGATAGGCTGCACCGTTTGCCAGAGTAACTTGAGGAGAATTAGATGGGGCGGGGGGGAAAGCCACTAAGCATCAGTTGTATCCAAGGTTAAGGAAAGGGCAGGATGCTTTTTCAGGAAAGGGGAGGCACAGCAATTCATAATGCACTGGTGGCAGTTACATTTGTCATTTCCTGCCACCACTGGGCTTTGCTGAGTAATTTTATAGTAACGTAACTGGGGGATAGTGGGAGAAGCATCCTTCTTGTCTCCAACGCAAGAGGGAAAAAATAAACTGAGGCGTAGGAAATACAGAAGCTGTGACACCCCACTGGAGGAGGGACACCGAGCACAGGGAGCTGCCAGTGGGTGTTTCAGCAGCAGGTCCCTGCTGCAGTCCAGGAGGGATGCACAAGGAATCAAAGTTCTACCTGTGCTGGGACAGGATGAAGCCATCCCCACCCTGGGCTCCCCACTTTCCTGCAGATGCTGAGTGCCCACTGAGGCACAAAGAGCTGGAGCTGCTGTCCAGCACCCCAGAGTGCCCACATGGGCACACAGGGAGAGCGTCGAGCATCCTCAAGTACCTTCCTAGGGAGCATCCCTGGGCACCCTCTTGTGGAGCATCCCTGGAACCCCCTGGGCACACAGCGCAGGAGCTGCTGTGGAGCATCCCTGGAACCCCCTGGGCACACAGTGCAGGAGCTGCTGTGGAGCATGCCTGGAACCCCCTGGGCACACAGCGCAGGAGCTGCTGTGGAGCATCCCTGGAACCCCCTGGGCACACAGCGCAGGAGCTGCTGTGGAGCATCCCTGGAACCCCCTGGGCACACAGCGCAGGAGCTGCTGTCCAGCATCCCCGGGCACCCCCACAGAGCAGGAGCTGCTGTGGAGCATCCCCGGGTACCCACCACCCCCTAGTGGGCTCCTGCCTTCCACGAGTGACTGCTGCTGCTGCTCCTGTTGCTGCTGCTCCTGATGTTGCCAGCGTGCCATGGGCCCAGGGCCGGCTGTGTGGATGTTTCGTGGTGCTGATTTCTCCTCTATCTCAGCCATGCAGCGGCTCCTGCAGACCAGGCAGCCCCACAGGCAGGGATGCTACGCTGGAATCTCTCGCTTTATGCACTTAAGAGAATAAAATCTTACATTGTCAAGGAACAGATGAAGTTGTTTCCTCCCTAGAAGGAGGAATCCTTTAAAGAAAAGGGACACAGAGCACTCCCTGTGCTTGGTACCAGCACCAATTCAGAGCATCTCTCTGGAGGATGTGGCACTTCAGGACATGGTTTAGTGGTGGACTTGGCAGTGTTAGGTTTACGTTAGACTTGATGATCTTAAAGATCTTTTCCAACCTACATGATTCCATGACTTTAAGTTTCACACTGCTGCAGACAAGGCTCTGGCACCTGCCAGCCTTTAGCTACAGATCGCCCACCCTCCTTTAAATGCCAAGGAGTGAGGAGAGGCACAGGAGCCACTGCAGCGCTGGGAGACTTACTGAGCTGGGAGTTGCTGAGCAGACCCAGGAGTAGAGCCCTGGCTGCTTAAACTCATTGCCACCAAGCAAGGCAATGTTTTCTTTCCTGCCTCCTGGCCTGGAGAGACTTTTGAGCCCTGCAGAATGGAGTGGCCTCAATTTTTTCTCAACTTATTTCACTTCAGAGTCAGTAGCATCAGCATCAGCACTCAGCTCTGCCAGCTTAACGGTTCCTTTTCTTTTTTTCAATCTTTTTTTTCTTTCAAAAACCCCTCCAGGCTGCCAGTCAGGGTGGCTGTCCTGAGCTGTGTGCTTTAGGAGGTCATCCTGACCCATCCTTACCCTATTGAGGCCAGAAAGTGATCTCTGCTCACAGCAAGATCTGCACTCCAAGACATTCAGGAGTCCTCAACACATTTGCAGCCGGCAGGACGTCAGCTCTTACGTGTCCTCCTGAGCTCATGCCCAGACAGCCACTAAACATGTCCAGCAACACACGTAAAGAGATACAATCATTACAAACCAGCTAAAGATAAGGACTAGCAAAGATTCTGCCAAAGAGAAATCTCTGCCCTCACGTCACTCCCAAGCCCTCCCGCACGTAACGTGATTTTCACCTCCAAGAGCCCATTACGAGGCAGCAGCTGCTCTCCAGTTCCCAACCATCAATGAAGTTAGGAAAGGATGGAGGGGGAAAAAAACCACCACAGAAAACTACAGCCTTAATTCCTGCACTGGTAAAACCAGCCAGCAGAAATCCTCCACAGCCCTCACAGAGAAGAGTTAACTGCGAGCAAGACTCAGTTGCCACACCAGGAGACGGGGAGAAATGCAACGAATTTGAAATATCAGAACATCCACAGCAATTCATGAGCTAGACCTTGGGGAAGGACAAGTGTTTTACCTTCTCTTGAGGCAACAGACTGATTAATTCTAGGACCATGATGAAGCCATCCCACCATGGGCACAGCCTCCATTTATCTTCCAGTCTGCTGGATGCCTGTGAGGCCAGGGGAACAGGAGGGGATGTTTTGGGGTCTTCTGTTCATGAAGGGGCAGGAAAAGTCCCACAGATTTGCACAAGACATGCTTCATATTCATGAGTACACACATAACCAATATGCCAGGCAAGTAAAAGAAATTTTCAGATGAAGACATGGTCTCTTTACTGGCAGGCACTCACAGAAATAGGATTTGCTACAAGATCGTGCCTCTGATCTATCAAGACAAATTTCTCTCCTCCAACTTGAGCTATTATCTAAGCTCACACAGAGGGGTTTCTTTGCTATCTGATATATTTAGATCAGTGCGCAATTCACACCCAGTCCCTGAAGAAACTGTACTCTAATCTGAAAATTAACTCAGTGAACCATGAAACTTCTTGTTACTTTTAACCACTGTATGGCAAACGTCATTCCTACTGCATCAAACCTTTGATCTGTCACTTTTGTTAGTGCAAACGGAGTATCTGGTTCGTTTCCGATTTTTGCAGTTGACCAACCGTGTCTAAGGAAACTGCAAAGCTGGAGCCCGAGAGCCTCAGGAAGTACCACCAACTTATTTATTAGGGGCGTTTGCTACAGCAAAGCTTCACACAAGGTAAAATGACAGGACTGGGGGACACAGACAGGCATTTCCCTACCCCTGCTCATTGCACCCAGTGAAAGGCAATCACTCCACGAGGTATGGGAAGGGACTTGGGGTCAGCTGCCCCCGGTGAGCCTGGACATGGGCACACCTCGACACACTTGAGGCACACAGAGAGATGCGCTGGAAGTCACAACCCAGTGTGTCAAGAGGTACCTGAGACCCGAGTTAAGCAGGTACTCAAATTATCCTAGGTTTGGATGCTGAAAAACAGGAAAGCTGATGGATAAAGCAAAGATCAACAAAAACCCCTCGGTGACCTGGCAGAGTAAACACTGCACTGACCAGGTGACATTCGGAACAGTTCTCTTGGAGGACTGGCTGATTACGGCACAGAAATGGGTAAAAGTGACAAGAGGCAGCTCAGACACCCCATCCGAGACAACAGGATCCGGCATCAAGACCGAAGTACGACCACAGAATTATTTCTATTTTCATCCCCCTCCCCACAAAGCTGAGAGCGGAGGAAAGTCTGCAGCGTTCGCACAGACCCGGGCGCTGGAGTTGTGCGTGAAGCGAGAGCGAGCTTCGAGAATTAACACGAAGCATTTATAAAATGAGGCTCTGGCTAGAAAAACAGCCCCTCCCGCTCTGCCAGGCTCCGCGGCACCTCCTCGGGGCTCAGAGCTCAACTTGGAGCACACGAGGCAGCCCCCATCACTTCCAGCCTGCGCGGGGATGCTCTCCTCCTCCCGGGGAATGCTCTCCTCCTCCCGGGGCTGGCAGCGGCGGCAGCCTCAGGCCCTGCTAAAAAATCCCTCCCCGGCAGGAAAGGCAAAAAAATAAACCCAAAAACCAGGATGCAGCACGGGCAGGGTTAGAAAGCCCCAAAACACATCCAGCTGCCCGCGGAGCGGGGAAGGCGGACACAGAGCCAGCACAGCGGGTGTCAGATGCTTCGGGGATGCTCCGGGATGGCGGGGCGGGATGCGGGACGGGACGGGACGGGGCGGGAAGCGGCGCGGGCGCCTACCGAGGGTGAAGANGGCCCCGCCGCGGCTTCCCCGCCCCGGCTGCGCGCTGCTGCCGCGGCCAGAGCGCTCCCGCATCGCCGCCGCCGCTCCTGACCCGCACAGCTGGGAGGGCTGGAGAGGGGCTTTGGCAAGGGCATGGAGTGACAGGGCAAGGGGGGTGGCTTGGAGGTTGACGGAGGGAAGGGTTACATGGGATATTAGGGAGACATTCTTCCGTGTGAGGGGGGCGAGGCACTAGCACAGGTGGCCCAGAGGAGCTGTGGCTGCCCCATCCCTGGAAGTGTCCAAGGCCAGGTTGGACGGGGATTGGAGCAGCCTGGGGTAGTTACAGACCCTGCCTATAGCGGAAGGGTGGAACTGGATGGTCTTCAAGGTCCCTTCCAATCCAAATCATTCTACAATTCTATGATTTTATGAAACTCCCGCTGTCCCTCCCACTTCTCCCCCCATCCAGCTCATTGCCACTCTTTTGTCAGGCTGTTCCTTCCTTTCAGGCAACTGCCGGGGTGCAAGAGCACAGAAATGAGCTTCCTGAGAGCTTTTACTAATTATTACCCTCTTTTACTAATTATACCCTCTAAGTGAATAGGCACCTCCAGCCATCCAGGGTACACAGGGATGGCTTGCAATGACAAAGCTGGAGGAGACAAACTGGTGGCCTAGAGCAAAGATTTTAGATTTGATCTTTACCAGCCAGCATTTAAATGGGAGGCAAAAGGATAAGTGACCCTGAGGTCTGATCTCAGATTCCTATATCCCTCCATCACATGGATGCCTCGGTGCCACCTGAAGGCTGGGGTATGTGCTTGAAGACAAAACCAAGTGAGCTCCACTGCCGTGGTTTTGCTCACACTCTGCCTTGAACTGCAGTGGAGCCAACTGGCTCTTCCAGCTGGAATGATGGGGTGAATTTGAAGGCAAACTCTGTCCCTACAGACTAAATAGACACATTTGACCCCAGCCCCAGAGCCCCGTGAACTCGTGCCCACAGTCGGGCATGACTAAGTCAAGGAGAGACAGCCTACGGTAGCTGTGAGTCAGTGACTCACAACAACAATTTCCTAGTGACTGCTAATCTACCTGATTTTATTTGTAGATGTACATATAAAAGAAGATGTCAAAACCCTAACAAAGCACGCTTAATGCTCAGGCTTATATTACTTCCACAAGCTAATTAAGAGCAATTCATCACATGCCTATTGAGGCAAAACAGCCTTCTGAGATACCTAGGTCATCAAATGTTAAAACCACAACAAGGGCAGAATGGCAATGAATATGAAATCCAGCAAACAAACAGCTCCAGCCCCATTCCCAGGGGCCATTCCCAGCTCCAGCTTCCAGGCTTAACAAGCTGCAGCCCCGCCGTAGTGTGAGAACAGCGACTGTTTCCAGCTACAGGAACAGAGAGAAAACAAAAAGTGCTCACCAGTAAACAGGGAACTTGTTGCAAAACATTAAATGTGGGACCCCAGCTCCATTTAAGTTGGAGGGGTGAAGTTTCTAGGCATGCTGGAAAAAAATAATCAGGCAAAAATGCAGCCCTGATTATTTATGCAGCCCTGTCAGGGCTTTGTTGAGAAAAGTGTAATACTAGGAAAAAAGTGTCCTTTCCTTCTTCTTTTTTTTTCCTAATTTTTTTCTTTACTATTTCTTTTTAAAGAAGGAAAGGGTAGATTTTGGACTGGCTCAGGCTGTTATTGGTACATGTGCTCGCTTCTCTTCCTTATTTTTGAAAATTCTTCTAGTCAAAGAGTGCAAAGAACCAATGCAGCATCAATACACGAAGTGACACACGAGTAGCCAATATGTATACAAAAGAAGTAAATTTTAAATATTTTTTTAGAACTGGCAATCCTGAAAAAGAAAAATGTCTCTTTCTCTTTAAGGCCCCATCCCTGTTACTTTTATCTCCTTGTAGCTACTTGCTGCTCAACTGCATCCATTTGCCATTAGTAGAGACTTTTTTGCTGTCAAGTACAAGGAGATTTTGGTGAGGAGCTGTCCTCGGGCTAGGAAGGGGATCTAGAGATACCCACTGCTGCTGTCGCAGCTCTGAGCAATGTGCTTCCTCCTCTCAGTTTGCTGAGGATCCAGCTGAGTTGGAGGGCAGGACATGTTTTAGGTGCATCCAGATTTTCCCTGACCTAGCATATGCAACGAGGTGAATGTTTTCCACAGCTTAGAGCTGGAAAGCAAAGGTCGGGAGACACAGGTTGAGACACCTGCTTTGCTACACTGTCTGACTACAGGAGAGTCCTGAGATATAAGAAAACAGAGGTCCAGCAGCTCTGTGTACATCATTTGGTCCTATTTTGCCTTAGTTTTTAGATTCACAAAGTTCTGCTACCAACTCTCTGCTGAGCAGCACACTGAGGTTTTCTCAAGTCCTCCCATACAAGCACAGACACGGTGATCAAGGGGAAGGTTCTGCAAACCACTGCCCGCAAATGGGCACATTCAGCTTCCATTTAGTCTGGATCCTTCCCTGCGTAAATGCAAATCTCTGCTCTCATTTTTGGGACAAAAGGATTCCACCTGCTTTTTCCTTCCAAAGAATTGAGCTAAAGGCAGAACTTCACTGTTTGAAAACCATCAATAATATTTGCACAGGGGAATGTGTTAATCCTGCTTTACAACTGAGGTAACAGGTTTCTATTATCCCCCCTTTTACAACACGAAAGTAAATGGCACGAACAGGGTTCTGAGAGTTTCACTTGCTGAAAAAATATTCTAGGAACACTTACAGAAGTTTGTCTAACTTGCTAATTTGGGGATACTTTAAATCTGAACAAACTGTGGATTTTCAAGCCAATTGCATAGCCCATAACCCAGATTGCTATTTCTAAATGAGGCCTATTTTTAATATCTTTTTTTTATGCTTCATGGATCCAGCCTTTCCTTGGGGACGCTGGCGCCTGCCTGACCGTCGATTTCAATAGCACTGGGGCCAAGAAACCAGCAAAAACTGCCATTCCCAGCAAAAACACTGGATGAAAATGGAAATCATCTTACAAGTGAAAACGCGTTGCACTGACAAGACCCATCTGGGCAGGGTGAGATGGGGGGACCTGACGGGTTGTCAGGAAGCACCAGCTCTGTTCTCACCTCGGCTGCTGAGTGCGCAGCTTGGGGGCAAATCCCTTCTTTTTTCCCCAATCTGGGTTTTTTTTATCCTCTCTCACATACAGGAATGCAAGGAAAATAATTAGTTGCTGCCACAATGGATAAAAAGAGATACTGAGAGCTGTGGAAATTATATCTGTACCGGTCCCAAGCGTGGGGGTTTCCGCATGGAAAGCAGAAACATTCTCAGTAGGAGCTGGGAGCTTCTCCGCTACCGAGAGGCAGTAGTGTGCTGTTCCCGGGTAGAGCAGCCTCTAGGAGAAGACAGAGCATATGTTGTGTGTCATGCAAACCAGGAACCTTGGCTATGCCAACCTTATGCCTCTATCTGCCCACATTCATGCCTAATTTTCACCTGAGTGGATTTTTTTTTGCAGGAGTTTTGAGACATTCAATTTATTTCTTAGTCCTAAGCAGAGTAGTTCAGCCCCAAGGTTATTTTCTTCTGCATGATAATGCCCCAAGTGGGATTGAGGCAAACCCAGGATTTTGTGCCTCTGTGGAGAGCTTTGTGAAGACATTTTGCTGGAAAGTGCTTAAAGTATCGTATTATCTAAGTTTAAAATGGATGGTGAAGGGAAAAAAAAAAATTCTCATTTAAAGGGTCACAGATGAAGCATTCTTCGACTTTCAGTCCCGTGAGCTGTATTTCTGGACACGCAGAACTAATGCATCTTTTATTGGCGGGCACAGATGAGGAGGTTATTGCAAAGATACCAATAGCAGCTTTCTGAAGTGCTTTTCAGTTGGCCCTATTACTAAAGGCATGTACATACAGCAGGGATCATTAACATGCACTATGTATTTACAATACAGAGAGCAATTTATGTCTGTAAATGCCTGTATGTCGCAAATCCTGCTGCTTGCAATCAGAGGAGAAAGTCACTGGTAGAGCTCTGATGTAATCAGTGGTTTATATTTCACCCTGCCAGGGTCACATCAGCATCAATAACTCCGCTGAAGGAGTGAAAAAGATTTTTTTTTTTTTATTGTGAAGTAAATGCCACAAAATTAATTTTGTTTCCAAGATGCAGTGTACAAATGCTGGTCCACAGCCACACGGTACCTGACTGTGGTCAGTGACCACAGGGCTCAAGCTGTGCTTTTGCCAGCTCTCACAAGCAACACAGGAGACAGGCTGGGTCAGCAATTCCAAGGAATACCTCCGGAGGGGGTGCACAAAGTGCCCTTTGCAATTTGGGTTAACAGCGAGCCAACGGGCCCCTCGCTGTGCTCAAAGCTGCAGGAGATGCTGCTTTCTGACACGGCATCAAACTGGGAGCTTCCTGACCACTTCCAGAGAAGTGCCCTGAGGGGACGCTCTGCCAGCTTTAGCTTCCCTGCTTTTGCAGCCAGGAGAGGCTGAATTTTATCCTCCCTCCTCAGATACAAGTAACTGGTTCCTACCTTTTACAGGAGAGCTGTGAACCACCAGCTGTGCGCTGGGAAACAGCCCCTGGACTCGCTTCAGAAGGGCCTGGAGTGGGAACAGGGAGCTGCAGCATTTGTACAGCAAGGAAAGGCTGTTCAGGTAGAGACTAAACAGTTATGTTACAACCAGCAGCCCTGCTCACCCAGGGAAGGCTGTGGTCAGGTGCCCATGGCCATGGCATTTTCTAGTTGTCCTCCTCTGACATCCTGCACTACCTGCCTCTTTATAACTCCCCCGGGGCTCGCTGGGGTTTCAGCCAGACATTTCTTGTGTGTGGCAGCAGCAGGGTCTTAGGCACATCCAAGACCAAAGCCACACTGGAAGGGGACCTTGCACATCCTGAGGCTGGAGTCAGGCAGGTACCTGCTACAGTCCCCCTCCCAAACACCCCCATTGCCAGGCACAGGCCTGCCTGGCTGTCAAGAACACTTACAGAGGAAGGGAAAACCCAGGGAAAAGTGGAAAGCAGCCTGTTGCTTGAGCCAAAGTCCAAGGAATGAGGCTGTCCCATCCCCTCCTTCAGAACCCCACAACCACTCCATCACTGCTTGCCCTCTGACACACCTTCACGAGCACCAACAGCCTCCAGCATGGCTCCTCTCCTTGCCAAGATGAAAGAAACTTTCAATGCATGTAACTCTTGCACTCTACTTAATTAATCAGTTTTTGCATTACAAGTGAAACTTCTTTGATGCATGAAATATTAAGGAGCAGCAGAGGGAGGGGCAGGAGGGGGGGTGGTATTGGCTTTCACTGCCTGAGAGATGGATGAGCTGAGGGACCTGGGGGCTGAACTGCAGACAGCACATCTGCAGCAGGACAGCCTGCCTGGGTAGAGAGGTGCCAGCCAGCAAAGGCTTCTCCCTGCACTCCTTGCCTCTCAAGCAGATGGTTTTTACTCCATGTTCAAGCCCTACATGCTCATCGAGGTTTGCTCACACAGCCATAGGAAGGGGACAGTGCCTGATTAAACTTTCATGAAAAATAATCTCTGGTTGATTCATTGTTTTTTACCTCATGATGGCTGCAAGAAAGTGAAGTGAAATGAGTCTTGGGTGAAAAGAAACAGCTCCATTCTAGAAAAGCCAGACAGGCTTTTAGTCAGATGAGGCTCTCCCAAAGGATGTGTGAGTAGTTATCTGTGTTACGGGTTTGGAAGTGCCATTTCCACGCTGAGCTCTGAAGGAGGGAAGGCAGAAATCCACACATGTCAGCGTGGATATTCCTGCAGCCCTCCCTAGTGCACAGCAGGGATTCGGTGCCACGGTACCAGGTGTGTTTGACACCACAGAGCCATTCTGCTCTTAAAAAAACCCCCAAACCTCCTTTTTCTCCCAAACCATCACATTTGATTGAAGTCCCCTGGCAGCAAAAGAGCCCAAAGCAGAACCCTGAGTCTTTGCTTTCCACCCTGCTCCTTCCCAGCTGACTCATTCAGGAGCTGTGCTGGCTTCTGAAAAAGAATCCATCGGTTCAGACTTGCTTCTACTGAACCATCAGCCCCTCCAGAGCATCACCACAGGCCTGGCTGCCACAGCCTGAGCCAAGCAGGCAGGTAGCAGGTTCTCCAAAAACAAATGGCAATGGTTGGGCCTGCATTAGCTGCATAAAGGGTAATAAATGAATAAATGGGTTAATTATACCCACCACAGAATTTAATTAGACCATCTCTGTTCCCTCTGCTTCAGCCACAATCTCAATTATAAATCTTTATTTTCAAGGTTTCACAGCTTGGACATAAAAATTTGCTCTGGGCTTANTAGAGAGGTGCCAGCCAGCAAAGGCTTCTCCCTGCACTCCTTGCCTCTCAAGCAGATGGTTTTTACTCCATGTTCAAGCCCTACATGCTCATCGAGGTTTGCTCACACAGCCATAGGAAGGGGACAGTGCCTGATTAAACTTTCATGAAAAATAATCTCTGGTTGATTCATTGTTTTTTACCTCATGATGGCTGCAAGAAAGTGAAGTGAAATGAGTCTTGGGTGAAAAGAAACAGCTCCATTCTAGAAAAGCCAGACAGGCTTTTAGTCAGATGAGGCTCTCCCAAAGGATGTGTGAGTAGTTATCTGTGTTACGGGTTTGGAAGTGCCATTTCCACGCTGAGCTCTGAAGGAGGGAAGGCAGAAATCCACACATGTCAGCGTGGATATTCCTGCAGCCCTCCCTAGTGCACAGCAGGGATTCGGTGCCACGGTACCAGGTGTGTTTGACACCACAGAGCCATTCTGCTCTTAAAAAAACCCCCAAACCTCCTTTTTCTCCCAAACCATCACATTTGATTGAAGTCCCCTGGCAGCAAAAGAGCCCAAAGCAGAACCCTGAGTCTTTGCTTTCCACCCTGCTCCTTCCCAGCTGACTCATTCAGGAGCTGTGCTGGCTTCTGAAAAAGAATCCATCGGTTCAGACTTGCTTCTACTGAACCATCAGCCCCTCCAGAGCATCACCACAGGCCTGGCTGCCACAGCCTGAGCCAAGCAGGCAGGTAGCAGGTTCTCCAAAAACAAATGGCAATGGTTGGGCCTGCATTAGCTGCATAAAGGGTAATAAATGAATAAATGGGTTAATTATACCCACCACAGAATTTAATTAGACCATCTCTGTTCACTCTGCTTCAGCCACAATCTCAATTATAAATCTTTATTTTCAAGGTTTCACAGCTTGGACATAAAAATTTGCTCTGGGCTTAAACATGAGACACAAGGTCTTCTGTTCAGGGACTGCTCCAGTTTTTTTAACCAATCTTTCTTAAAAAGGTCAGGTTGGGAGACCAGATGGCTCGAGGGGAAGGTAATGAAGATGCAGGGCTCTTCAGAAAGAGGTGCCTGGATGAAATTGTGGGCAGCTTAACAGAGCTGAGACATTATTAAAGGCTGCTGGGTGAAACCACGCTGACTCTCCCTGATCCCAGACAAACAGGAGTCCTGGTTGCAAAATGCAACTGGGGCTCCTGCCAAGTGGCATCCCCACTCCCCATCAGCAGAGATCAAGGACTGCAGGGGCTGGGGAGAGGGACCCTCAGGCCCCCGGGGCAGGGCCAGGCAGGGGGAGCTCACACACCTGGCTCCTGCACAGGGAATGTGCTCCAGGGCTGTCAGGTGTGTGTATGCTGCTTCCCCCCAGTGCAGGAATCACCCCTCTGCCTCCTCCTTCTCCAAGGAGGCCAGCTGGGTGACCTGGAGTAGCTGGAAAAACACAAGGCAGATGAGAAATGATTCGACTTTTTAAATTGTTATGATTTTGAAGGTAATTTAGGACCCACCTTTTGCTTTCTGGAGTTGACAGTATTGAAATCCAGTACTTCTGTCTGGTTAAATGTCCTCTGAAATATTCTGATCATTTTAAAATGTCAATAGTGTTACAGGAAAAACCAGAAAACTTGTTTACCAGCAGGAGAAGCATCTACAGTCTCAGGTCACATCCTCATCCAATCCAAGGTATGCTATTCCATATTCCATCATTGAGTTAATTAGCTGATTTGCTTTCCATGCCCTATGCCAAACCCCCACCTCCCTGTGAGGGAAAACAGGGATTGTCAGCAGGGCCCAGCTCAACAGCCGGCCCTGCTAAGAGAAGATTTTTCCAGGCAGTCCCACTGGTCATCCAGACCACTGGTCAGCCCATCTTTTGGCTCAACATATATTTTTAGGGGCACTGCAGATGCCTGTTTATTTACTACAATGATCACCCTGGCACATTAGAATTTTGACAGTATTTTCTCCACACCTCTGCCCCTAATTCCCCAGTAATGCTGTTCTGCACATCCTACCTGTCCAAAATATTCATTGGGTAAACCAGAACAAATCTTGGGTAAGCCAGACCCCAGGACTGCTGATTACATCTTTAACCAGCAGGTCACAATATTTATTGTCTGGTTGCTTCACCATAGAATTTAACCCTTTGGAAACACCAGCTGCCTGATCTGTGCCAAATTCCTGCTCAGGAGGCTTTGATGTATGGCACGAATTACCGGTAATAAAAAAAAAGATGTATGGGATGGATTAATCAAATCATAAATTTCTTAAATCTCTATGGCAGTCCATAAATCAAATTTGGCTGGATGTTACTGGCCCTTTCTCAATGCATAATAGGAAGCAGAGATGACCCGTACATATAGAGCAGGGGATTGTTTTTGGTGGCCAGTTGGGAAACTCTGGTTAAACAATTAAAGCCAGTGAACACCTTTTCTATAAAGGAGCATGTTTATGTATTTCAAGCTTCACTATTGAAAATGCATGCACTTTTTGGAAGGTAAAATGCGTATATTCCTACACTAAGAGTTAAACCAGACACAGAACAGCTACTGGATGAGGGTAAACACGGCACAGCTTGGGTTAGCTTAAGTTTCATGAGGCAGAGACAGGTCTTTCCTGAGAACTCATGACTATCCTAACCAGATCTTCCAACCATTCTGATTTTTTAGGGTTTTGCCCCATTTTGTGTGCAAAGCAGCTGGAAACCCTGAAGCAGAATGTGCTCCTGGGAGCCCAGTAATCAGCATCCCTTCATTGCTGAGATTCAGCTGGATCCCAAAAAGGTCCTACTCCATCTGGGCTGATTCACAAGAAATACACAACTAAGGGCAGCAGAATATCAGTCTTATCCTTAGTTTATTTCCAGTAAAAACTAATCCCTTGGAATCATCCTTTTAGACTAAGCTCTTGCCCAGCTCAGACTGACCCTTGTTTCTAGCCCACTTAGAGGCACAGTTCCCAGCTCCTGCACCCATCATCCCTCTGCTGGTTTCATGTATGGGGCTCCCTCTGACCCTCACACTGTCTAACACCAGTCCTCCTCTTAGGACCTTTGCTGCCCCAGTCAAAACTGGATTCATGATCTTGCCATCAGACGCTCCCTGACCTTTAGACATCTCAGATGTTTTGGTGTGAGGTCTTCACAAAATAAGAGTGACAATGTGCCCAGAGTGAGCTGCCCCACAGCCCAAACATCAATATGTGTTTACCAGAGAGAGCAGCAGGCTTCAGAAGTTCAATTTCTTTCTGGCTGTCCGGAAGAGACGTGAAACAAGGAGATTAAACACCAGGAATAAGCACCTATAAATAAAACTGACTATTTAAATCCACCAAAGCCAGGACATTCGTTATGAAATCTCCTGCTCTTCTCCAACACCAGCACAGCAGTGCTTCTGATTTTGTTTACAGCTGCACAGGACAACAGAACATCAACCTTCACTTTGAACCCGGCTGTTGCTCTGCCAGGCTGTGGGGAGCCCTTAGTCACTAATTATCAAAGCCCTGCCCTGCCCAAGGGACTGCAGCTGTGGATTATTGTTTCCCTTCTCCAAAGGAGAATGAAAGCACTCACCGAACAAGCCCATCTACTTAAAAATCTCTGACAAAGCTCAACCTGAGCCTAAGTGGGAGAGGGTTAAAAAAAAACCACTGAGATGCTCTTTATGTGGAGCCAGGAACGGGGGATGCAGCAGGAATTTTCAGGCTGTGCCTGGCAGCGGATGCCCTCTGTTGGCATCTTTCAGGAATATGATCCGGCGCACAGGCTGGCAGCTCACATCCCTGGAATTGACCCACTCGTTTATCCCGTGCCCGCACGGAACAGCCCTCAGAGCTGGGGCTGATCTGCGAGCAGAGCAAACAGCAGCCCCTGCCCTGGTCACCAGCCTGCCGAGCCACCAGCGCTGCCCCCGAGCGCCAGAGGAAATATTTGCACCTCCTGCTCGGCGCAGCAGCGCAAACAGCGGGGAGCGGCGGCTGCGGAGCCTTCCCACCTCGCTCCGGAGCCTTCCCACCTCGCTCCGGCCCCGGCCGGGAGCTGCGGAAGATGCTCCTGGCTCGCTCTGCAGGGCACATCCAGCCCTCCTCGCTGGGTGCAGGGGCAGAGGCTGCCGGAGCAGCACCATTTCCGCAGGGATCGGCGCTGTCAGCGGCATCGGAGCTGCACAGGAGCACAGGGAGCACCGGGCGGGAGGAAGGCAGTGAGGCACAGGCGGGGGCTCTCAGCACGCAGAAACTGAGTTTGCAGACGATCGTTTCTCCTCTCAAGCCCTTGAATCACACGTATTAAAAAACACCAAACATGCAGTATTGCTTCTCCTGGCTCTTGCTGCTGCCACACAGCACAACACGTTGGGAAACTGCTCTGCTCTGCTGGAGCTTCCCCCTGCCCCACGCACCCCCAAAGAACATACACAGCAGAAGGACCCTGCATAAACAGTTTTAGAGATAACTTGTGGCTCCAGAATCATGGAATAGCCTGACCTGAAAGGAACCCATGGGAAGCATTGAGTCCAAATCTTGGCCCTGCACATGACACCCCAACAATCCCATGCTGGGCCATTGCCCAAAAAGTCCAAGCATTCGTCAGGCTTGGCACTGTGACCATTTCCTTGAATAAACCAACTCAGTGCTTGTACAAATCACCATGACACACCTTGAAGGACACATCCTTTCTTGGAGAAAACCTGGGCACGAAAAGGTGACTCTAGCAACCGCTCAGCATCCCGATGGGAGAATGAGGAAGTCCACTAAGGGGACAGACCCTGAGAGATCCCCCCAGGTTAGAGGGAGGCCTCCCAGGATGCTTTGTTCCTCCATGCAAATGTACCCCAGTTCTGTTTTTCTGATTGGCCCGTTGATTCCCCGCTCCTTTTCCCTCATATGTCAAGGCCCCAGAAAATTCTCCCCTCCCCGTTCTCCCATTGGCCCCTGTCCCTTTGTCCCTCCCTCAGGGTTTCCCTATTGGTTCTCTTACCCTGGCCCCACCTATGTCCCGCCCCCATGCCCTCAGATCATTGGTCCCCAATGCTCTCTGTCCCCTATAAAAACCTAGACACACTCCCGTCCATTGTTCTGGGCTTTCATCATTGGAACCCTTCATGGTGTGGTTGAAGTAAACCTCACTCGTGGAGCTCTACACGGGAGTCCTTCCCATCTCTTTGCCGTTGGTTTGTCGAAGAAGCTCGCCGGTGTGTGTGAGTGTGTAAGTGACCCTTGCAGCAGAAGTGGCTTTCTTTTCGGAGACGCTCTCAGAAGGTTGCAGCATCTCACCATCCAACAAACTACCCACCGCTCATGACAGGTGACCTGGAGGGCTCAGTGCCAGTGTGCAGCGTCAGCCTGGGACAAAGAGCCAACCTGCGGCTCTGCCTGGCTCTGCCAGCCCTGCCTGGCTCAGCCCCCCCCACCATGGTTTACAGTACTGCTGATTTTGCGTTACCTGCCCACCCGGCCCTGCTCAGGTGCCCTGGTCAGTAAACAATGATGCAAATGGCACTTCTGGCCCCAATATCTGGGTGCCACAAGGGCTGGTGTTCCCTCAGGGCCAGGAGCTGAGGAGTGCTGGGGTTCCCAGCCCATCCCACTATAGCTGAGCAGGACCAGCTGCTAAGAACCCACAGCACCAGAGAGGTTTGTAGAGACAGGCAGATTCAACATCCATCCATGAGATCACTTGATGGGACACACAGGAGCAACATGGCCATGAAAAGTGTAGAGACAGTCCCAGGGAGGTTAAAGTAGGTTCAAGGTCGGGGCTCAAATTTATCACCTGGGGTGGTCGGCTCAGGTGGGGCTGATCTGGCTGTGAGAGCCCATTAACTCTCCCTGCCCTGTCACCACTGGAGAGACCATATGTGCATCACTGGCAGATGGTGGCTGTAATTCAGTCTCTACTGAGGAAGGAGATCAGTCATTCCTAAGGATTGTTCTCCTAACACAGCATGGACAGGCTTTGGAAGAGTCAGTTGTGGCTCTGCAGAGTCCTGGGGCTCTGGGCAGCACTGCCCTCTGAATTTGAGAGTCCCACCAATGTGATAAGTGACATCACTCACTGACATTCACTTTATGAGCAGGGGAAGGTTTTTAAGCTGTAGGTGTTGAATATCCCCTTCTCCCAGGAGCAGGGAGAGGGGACCTTTCAGGCTGGGACTAGAGGTGATGTCTCCAAGTGCTGGGCTTTGCCTTAGACACTGCTAAAAGCAAGAGGCACAGGGCAGGCACCACCTCTAAATTGGCCTTTTATGGCAGTACAAAGTTGTGATGCCACTATTCATCCCATCCTCAACAGCTGTCTTTAAAATAAAGACAATAAAGAGCAAACACAACAATTTTAGTGAATGATTTGTGGCTATTTTATTGCCAAAGAAAGCAAAACAAACTCTGAACCAGAGGAAATCATAAACAATAAATGATCATTATTCTAGTTACAGTCTCCTCTGCACTTCTCTCTGAGGGCACTTTGTAACATAGATTATATATGGTAAGAGTGGATTTACCCTTGGAGAGGATCTAAGTACCTCTTTCCCAAAACGAGTTGTAATCTTGTTTTAATGGTAGATAAAAAACAAGGCACAGACATGGCTTGTCTATTTGTAAGCAGGGGAAAACTTGTAAATCCTATTTTGGTATTTTAAGGATAACCTAAATAGCTGATAATCAGAAACATGAATAATCTTAAGTAAACTCTGTGAATCCAGTGCAAATGCTTAAGTCACTTATCCAAAAGAAACCATAGGAAGATGCACCTAAAGAAAGGCACATCCAAGAATATAACAATGCTTACATCTGAATAAAATCACAGTCTTGCCCCGTGACTAAAGTTTGGGCAGTCTCTCAGTTGCAAGAAAAAATTTCTAACCAATTTGGTGTTTCCTGGATAAACTCAGTATTATGAGTTATGAAAGCATCTGATACCCCCTTAAAACTGAAACATGGAATGGTTTGGGTTGGAAGGGATCAGAATGATATCTCATTCCAACCCCCCTGCCAATTGCAGGGACACCTTCCACTATCCCAGGGTGCTCCAAGCCCCATCCACCCTGGCCTTGGACACTTCCAGGGATCCAGGGGCAGCCACAGCTTCTCTGGGAAATTCTCAGAGCATTTTAAGAGTTTTTCATTTATTCAGTCAATTTCCTGAGTAATTCTTCCAGTTTCACCAGAGTTTAACAGTGACTGAAATTCTGTTTCCAATAAGCCCAGATGACCTCACTTTCATGTACAGAAACCTTCCAGCTCTCCAAATAGATTTTAATTTAGTTAATTCTTAAAGAGCGCCTTGAAACTTGAGCAGCCATTAAAGAAGTTATTGTCCTTTTTTTCCTAACAACGTTTACCGAGGTGCCTCTTGACTGAGGACTAATTACCCAATTAATATAAATATTCTTTTCTTCGTATCAGTGCCTGACCTTGCTGTGTCATACATGGAGCATCTCCCCAGCCACAAATCCGGTGCAGGGGGAGGAGGTGCTGGGAATGTCTCTCACATATGCACAGCACTTGGGCATTCAAACATTTAAGGATTCGCTCAAGCTTTACAGCAACAAGAGGGAACACGAGCTGAACAGGAGTAACTAACACCTTCCACAGCCTGATTTCCTGTCCTTGGTTTGGTTTGCTTTGAAGTCTTGAATGTGTTTATAGGCAAAATTACTTTCAGTAAGAATAATATATATTTCACTTCTTTTGACTGAATATATATTTTTTGACTGCATATATTTTTCCTTAACTAAAAAAAAAAAAAGCCTGATTTTTTTATCATATGGATCTGATAACACATTCCTACATTTTTCCTTAATTTTCTAGAAGGTTTATTTTTTTGCAATAAAACTCATGTCACTTCTAAATTACTGTCCTATATGCTGGTTTGTTTTTTTTTTCCTCTTGTTAGTTGTTGTGCACTGACCAAATGGTTTCTGGCTTTACAATCTGTCACCAGTGCTACATTTACAGCTTGCAATTAAGAGCTTCAATTAAATATTTTGCACAAAGATGCATGTTCCAATAACCAATCTTTATATATTTTCCCAAATATAACAAAAAAAAAAAGATAAGAGCATTGAAAAGCAAACCAAGACTGAAGTTAGAAAAATGGCCCTTAGGGCCTGGATAAATATTCAGAGTGTTTTCTAGCCACGGATGTTATCTCTTTTGATACTGAGGTTGCCCTTGGGTGACAGAAGGCAGAATCTTTTCTGGATTTTCATAAATGAGGCTGAAAGTCTTCTTTGGCAAAGCTGGGCTGATATTCACGGCAAGCATCCCAGATATTTTTAAAATGGCATGTTTTTGATGACTTAGCATATGTTAGCATGGCATACATTAGCAGTGCTCCAAGGCATTTCCTTCGTCAGTGCAGATATCATCCCCTTAATTGCTGTAGGAACCCCCATGCTCTTCTCTCTTTCCCTTCCAGGGCTCTGAGTCACTCCAGAGGTTTCTCCTGGTCTCCATCATGCCACCAGGTGAGATCAAGGTCTGCCTGAGGCTCGCTCACCTGGAGGTGTGAGAGGAGCAGGTCCCCACAGCCACAAAGCCTTTGTGCTTGTGTCACCACCCCAGAGTGGATTTGACACCCACGGTGGGTTTGGTGGCCGAGTGCCACCAGCGGGGACCAAGATGTAAGGACGGAGCAATCTGCTGGGTGACTGGAGGTGGCCAAGTGCCACCAGGAGGTGCTTCCCAGGACTAGCAAAGCTGGCAACTCCGGCACAACCCCGGCTGGGAGGGAAGGAGGACAGCACACTGTCCTGGAGCCTCCTGCTCTGCTGTGGCCTGAGCAGAGCAGATGTCAACCAAGCTGGGCTCCTTCCCGTGCCCCGGCCACGGCAGCGGGGCTTGGCAGCCTCCCAAGGACACAGACAATGGGAGGCTGACTGTCTGCACACCATTTCACACTCGCTTGGCATGGAGTATTCTCTTCTGCCTGGCTCTTGGAAGCAGCACGGGGCTGCCTGGCACCAGTCCTGACACAGGGCTGAGGAGCAGGGGAAGGCTGGGCCCTCTCTCTGCTCCTCTCCTCAGCTTCTGCCCATCTCCGAGCACTTACTGTGTGCTCCTATTCCTTCATTACACAGTGATTCCGCAAAGGGAAATCCAGTGATTTCCTGCAGACACTCATCAGAGAGGTCTCCAGGCTGGACCAGCCCTATGCAGGCCACTTGCACCCGAAGGCTTCTCTGTTCAGACTCTGGGGGTCCATTTGGCATGGTCCAACAGGACGTTTCCCTGCTGTCTGCTGCTCTCTGGTGGAGATGGTGCTTTCAGGCTCGCTGCCAGACTGTTGAATGCCTTCTCCTGTATCTCTTCACCTGCTGACCCAGAAAACCAGGTGCTGGAGGATGCCTTTCCTTAAAAATAAAAAACAAGACCCCTAAAACCAGCAGATGAACTCAAGGGCAAAGGTTTTTCCTTCTCTGCTCAAATCTCCCTCTGGTGCTGCAGAGCAGCCAGCAGCAGCTGGGATGCTGCCAGGGATGAGGACTCACATCCCACCCCAAAAGGTTGTCACTCTGTCACCTCTCAGGTGACCGTGGCTCTGGCACTGCCCTCTCCTGCCAGGCCTGCAAAAGCTGCAGGAGCCATTTAACCAAAGGAAAAATATTAAATTAAACATTTTCCCAGTCTGTCTGCAGTGCAGCAGTGCATGCTGGGGCCACACAGGGCAGTTTCCAGTGATGCAGAGCCTGGGTACATCCTAAGGTCTATTTACACCCACCCACCCATCCTCAGATAAGTCTTCAGTCTCTTCTCCCAGGTCCCCAGAGCTGCCCTCCCCACCCCCGCCTTTGACTAAAACTTTCATTCCAATCCAAATCCCAGGCATAAAAGAAAGTGCTATGAGCTTCTCCCTCCAAAACTGGCTCTATAAACAAGCCTTGCATTACCCCAAAAAATTTCCACTTTCCTTCTGTTCCAGACTGCTTTTTTTCTTGTGAATTATTTCTTCCAGTGCTCATCATTCCTGTTGCTTCCCCCTGATTTTTCTGCCATTCTCCGACCTCTTCCTTCCCATATGGTAACTCCTGCAGCCATGGAGCTCTGTTATGGTATCCCCAGTCCCTGGGATTAATGATGTCTCCTGCATCCTCTGCCTTCTTACACAACCTGGGATGCTGTTTGTCATTTTTGTATCAGCGTGATATCACTGCGTTGTTCACTTAGTGGAACAAAATCAACCTTAGATCTTTTTCTGCTCAAGTGCAGCCTGAGCTCACCTGTGCACTCCATCAGCCCAGGGCATATTTACTTTCTATCTGTCCCAGCTGAATCCCAACCTCTTATTTTTTCAGTCCATTTCTTCAGTTTGTCACAGAGGTGGTTAAAGAAGGGTGTCCTTGGCAAATCCATGGTCTCCAAGATTCTTGTCCTTGGCACCTTCCAGATAACTGTAAATAGTGCATTCATATCTTTCCATCAGGATTTTTCGTGAACTGAAGATAAACTGGTGGGTCTATAATTCCCCATATTCCCAAGAATTTATAAAAGTTAGGCATTTTTGTCTCTTTTCAATCTTCTGGTGCATCCAGGGATAATCACTAATGATTCTGAGATTGCCATAACCAGTTCTGCAAGTATCCATGCCTTAAATTCAGCAGGTTTGGAATAATCTTCCTAGGAAGGTTTTCCTCCTTGCCTCTGTCAGTCAGCAGCTGGTTTATCACCAGGAACAGAAGGGATTATATCCCTTGTAAACATTTTATCCTCTTATCTATGGATGTCCATTATCTGTCCATCACTCTGGAGCCCTTGCCCTCCGTTGGGTTTTTGTTGCACCAAGTTGCACAAGTCAGACTCTTCCTCACACCCAAATTTCTGTGTAATCAGAGCCAGCAGCACTGGATGAGTGGCATCAGTCACAAGTAGCAATAAGGGAATTTTGATTAGATATGAGGGAAAACTTTTCCAAGGGTGGTTGAATGGAGCTTGGATGAAGTTCCAACCCTGGAAGAGTTCAAGACCAGGAGGGATGCGGCTTTGGACAGCCTGGTGCAGTGGAAGGTGTCCCTGCTCCCAGCGGGGGTTGGAATGAGATCTTCCAGGTCCCTTCCAACCCAAACTATTCTAGGATTCTACAACAAGAGTGGTTGAATAGAGCTTGGATACAGCTCCAACTCTGGAAGTGTTCATAGCTCATCTGGGCCAGGCCTGAGCAGCCTGACCCAAGTTAGACCTGCTTTGGGCAGGACTTGGGCCCTTCAGATGCTCCTTCAATCTGTGGTTTTTCACTACAGCATTTTCTGTTCAGTTTCCTTCCTCCAGCTGTGGTTGAGGCTCCTGCTACATCCCTCCTTTTGGTTTAACNAGCTGGGATGCTGCCAGGGATGAGGACTCACATCCCACCCCAAAAGGTTGTCACTCTGTCACCTCTCAGGTGACCGTGGCTCTGGCACTGCCCTCTCCTGCCAGGCCTGCAAAAGCTGCAGGAGCCATTTAACCAAAGGAAAAATATTAAATTAAACATTTTCCCAGTCTGTCTGCAGTGCAGCAGTGCATGCTGGGGCCACACAGGGCAGTTTCCAGTGATGCAGAGCCTGGGTACATCCTAAGGTCTATTTACACCCACCCACCCATCCTCAGATAAGTCTTCAGTCTCTTCTCCCAGGTCCCCAGAGCTGCCCTCCCCACCCCCGCCTTTGACTAAAACTTTCATTCCAATCCAAATCCCAGGCATAAAAGAAAGTGCTATGAGCTTCTCCCTCCAAAACTGGCTCTATAAACAAGCCTTGCATTACCCCAAAAAATTTCCACTTTCCTTCTGTTCCAGACTGCTTTTTTTCTTGTGAATTATTTCTTCCAGTGCTCATCATTCCTGTTGCTTCCCCCTGATTTTTCTGCCATTCTCCGACCTCTTCCTTCCCATATGGTAACTCCTGCAGCCATGGAGCTCTGTTATGGTATCCCCAGTCCCTGGGATTAATGATGTCTCCTGCATCCTCTGCCTTCTTACACAACCTGGGATGCTGTTTGTCATTTTTGTATCAGCGTGATATCACTGCGTTGTTCACTTAGTGGAACAAAATCAACCTTAGATCTTTTTCTGCTCAAGTGCAGCCTGAGCTCACCTGTGCACTCCATCAGCCCAGGGCATATTTACTTTCTATCTGTCCCAGCTGAATCCCAACCTCTTATTTTTTCAGTCCATTTCTTCAGTTTGTCACAGAGGTGGTTAAAGAAGGGTGTCCTTGGCAAATCCATGGTCTCCAAGATTCTTGTCCTTGGCACCTTCCAGATAACTGTAAATAGTGCATTCATATCTTTCCATCAGGATTTTTCGTGAACTGAAGATAAACTGGTGGGTCTATAATTCCCCATATTCCCAAGAATTTATAAAAGTTAGGCATTTTTGTCTCTTTTCAATCTTCTGGTGCATCCAGGGATAATCACTAATGATTCTGAGATTGCCATAACCAGTTCTGCAAGTATCCATGCCTTAAATTCAGCAGGTTTGGAATAATCTTCCTAGGAAGGTTTTCCTCCTTGCCTCTGTCAGTCAGCAGCTGGTTTATCACCAGGAACAGAAGGGATTATATCCCTTGTAAACATTTTATCCTCTTATCTATGGATGTCCATTATCTGTCCATCACTCTGGAGCCCTTGCCCTCCGTTGGGTTTTTGTTGCACCAAGTTGCACAAGTCAGACTCTTCCTCACACCCAAATTTCTGTGTAATCAGAGCCAGCAGCACTGGATGAGTGGCATCAGTCACAAGTAGCAATAAGGGAATTTTGATTAGATATGAGGGAAAACTTTTCCAAGGGTGGTTGAATGGAGCTTGGATGAAGTTCCAACCCTGAAAGAGTTCAAGACCAGGAGGGATGCGGCTTTGGACAGCCTGGTGCAGTGGAAGGTGTCCCTGCTCCCAGCGGGGGTTGGAATGAGATCTTCCAGGTCCCTTCCAACCCAAACTATTCTAGGATTCTACAACAAGAGTGGTTGAATAGAGCTTGGATACAGCTCCAACTCTGGAAGTGTTCATAGCTCATCTGGGCCAGGCCTGAGCAGCCTGACCCAAGTTAGACCTGCTTTGGGCAGGACTTGGGCCCTTCAGATGCTCCTTCAATCTGTGGTTTTTCACTACAGCATTTTCTGTTCAGTTTCCTTCCTCCAGCTGTGGTTGAGGCTCCTGCTACATCCCTCCTTTTTGGTTTAACCACATATCCCTCCTGGCCAGGCTAAACCATCTTGTCCGGGTGGAGATGTGCTTTGGCAAGGTTTGGGATTGAGAAGTTGGCTTTAATAAAAAGGGTAGGGGAGTAGGAGAAAGTAAAAGTCAAATTAAAAAACTATTTTATTGAAAATTCCAGCCTGGCTGTCACTGCTGGAAAAGGATCTTAGACAACAGAGCTACTTTCCCCTGAAGTGAAGCCTTTCAGCTTCCGCAACAGCAGGAGATCAAAACCCACATGAGAAGCAATTTTTAAGTATCTGAATATCTTAATGGGAAAGTGTCCAGGAATTGCTCATCTACTTTTATCTGCAATTACACATTAACAGTGCAGACCAGAATATTTTCCAGGTGTAAACAGTACAAGGTCTTGTCATCTAGTTTTGCTGTCAGAGTCCCCCATTCTGTTTTTTTGTTTCCCTCCTCTTATCAGCATCATCACAGACTTGATGAGGAACACAAGGGAGAGAAATGCCCAGGAAGGGCTGTGAAGGGAGATAATAAGGAGATCTTTGCACTCCTGTGTGCTTGCCCGGCCTCTTATTGACAGAGCCTCCAAGATGCTCACAGATGGCCTTGCTGCAGGTCACAGTTCCCTGAGATTTATTCCAGTGCCATGGAGAGGTGAGGAGGGTGAGGGCAGAGCAAGCGAGGACTGAAAATGTTGCTGTGGGTAAAGTGATTATAAAAAGAATTTCTTTTTTAGTGCAAAAACCTCTAGCCTGACGAAAGCTCCATCTCTGGGAGAGGTTTTTCACCATCCAGTCCCCACCCCTTTGCATCAGAGCGCTGCAAAATGTACTTGGAAGAGCAGCGAGTTCGTTTTAACCGATAGCATTCAGTGCTTTTTACTGTGCTATTCATCCACATGACAAAGCTGAGAGGGGAGCCCATACTTCTTCCTGACTTTTTATTGCTTTTTAGCCCAGTGGGAACCAGCAGACATGAAAAAAGTGGTTTAACCGCAAAATATGTTTAAGCTCTTTTCCTTTTCTTTTTCTTTTTTTTTTTTTTTGGCATGTCAGGGAAAAGGAGGAGGGGGAATGAACAGCAGCGGCAGAACAGCCAGGGACTAACAGTCATGAAATTAAACCAAAACCCAGCCAAAATCCCAGTGCTTGTGAGCCTGATCCTACACAGAAAGGGTGAGGTTTGAAGCTGAGGATTGGTGGCAGCCTTCAAATACTGGGATCACCGTGTTATCATAGAATCCCAGAATGGTTTGGGTTTGAAGGGATCTTAAATCCCATCTCATCCCAGCCCCTGCCATGGGCAGGGACACCTTCCACTGTCCCAGGATGCTCCAAGCCCTGTCCAACCTGGCCTTGGACACTGCCAGGGATCCAGGGGCAGCCACAGCTGCTCTGGGCACCCTGTGCCAGGGCCTCACCACCCTCACAGGGAACAATTCCTTCCTGATATCCAATCTAAACCTACACTCTGGAAGTGGGAAGCCATTTGCTCATGTCCTGTCATTACAGTTCCTGATAAAGTCTGACTCCATGTGACTTTTTCTCTCAATTCCAAGTAGTTTTTAATGTATATTTACACATTTAGTGTTTTCTAAATAAGAGAAAGAACCCTCTGCTTAGCAGAGCTGTTGCTCATGCATATCACACCAGGAAAGTCTAAGAAATAAAACAGTATTTACATGATCCCAGATGTTTCCTTTATTTGGTTGATTTGAAACTAAACCCTCAGACTGACCCGCAACACAAGCATTTCATTAACTCTTTGAAAAGAAATCTTTACATTTTATAAAATAACCAAAAAAAAAAACCAAACCAAAATCCTGCCTTTGTTTTGGGAAATAGTTTTGTGAAAAACAAGGAGGTTTTTAGCAGTTCCCCAGCAGAAAAACATCAAAAGTTATGCCTGGCTGCACAGTCCCCTGCCTGTCACCACCCCCAACCCCCAGCTTTAATGGGGAGCAGGGAGCACCGAAATCTGCCCCTCCAAGAGATCAACAGAGGCTTTCCCAACACGCGCCCGCTCCCGGCTCTGAACAGCACAGCTCCCCACCAGCTCCACGCTCTGCTCCAGAGTCTTTTAAGAGTTTCTTTTTCTCATAACCTCTCCTGATAAAGTGATTCTCTCCAGCTGAGCCCAGACTGGCTTCAATCGGGCTTGTTCAAGGCAAACATATTAACTCCTTCCCCGCCGAGAGCCTGCACAGGGTGCCCTGGGGTGCAGGGCTGGGTTTGGAGCGTGCTGCGCTCGGTGCTGCGTTTGCTGGGGTGGAAAGAGCCTTGGCACTGAAGTCACTTTGAATAATTGAAAGGGCTGTTTTGGGGAAAGATGGCTTATTTCTTCGAGATCACTTTTTAATAGTAAAGTGTGCCTTGGACAGGAGAGTTGGGAGAACTCATCCAGTGTCTGCAGCTGAGAGGGAATTATTGATTTGCTTATTTTTTACAAACAGTCATCAAAAGCATTTGCTTCTTGCTAAAGCACTGTCATGTTTGTGGGGTGGGGGCTGTGGTCAGTGCCAGGCACAGACAGGACTGTTCTGTTCTCCATTCCAGAACTGCATCAACTCAATTACAGATATTACCCCTGATCCACATGTGGAGGGAAGAGCTGCTCTGCTTTTAAGTGATGTTGAGTGACTGGGCCTCCTGCTGACAGCCACAAGCACTGTCCTCCTCCCAACAAGCCAGTTTGGATGGAAGGTGCCCCTGCCCATGGCAGTGAGGTTGGAACTAGATATCTTTAAGGTCCCTCCCAACCCAAACCATTCCATGATTCTCTGATTCTACGATTGCTGAAAACCTGGCTCAGTACCTGAGACGAGATCATCCTGGGGTACTTTACTTTGTGAGAAAAAAAATTAGAAATTCCAACCCTCCCTTCCCCAGGCTGGAGAACGAGAGTAAACAAAGAGTAAATTGTTCAGAGATGATCTATTTAGGCTCAGAAATCTGCTCGGGAACTTTTTTCCTAATGTCTTTTTCCCAATCAGGCAGCTCTCTCCCAGTCTGCCTCCTAATGACCAGCATTAGTTTGCATTAGATGGATTTGTGATGATTTCTTTCTGCCTGGCTGCTAAGCCTGCGAGCGATTCAAATGAAGTTCTGCTCCTTGTGCCCCATCTGGCAAGAGCAGCTCCCCCGTTTGAGTTTGCTGCCTCCTCAGCTTCTCTCCCTCTCTCACATCCCACAGTGGTTTGATCTGCCTGGATTTTGGAGTTCCCGGGTGCTCACAGACACCTGCCAGGGCTCGGTGCATCCCAGCCCCAGTCATTCCAAACAGCTTGCTCTTGGATGCAGGATGGAGACTCCCAGGAGAGGGCTGGGGAGAAAAGGTTGGTGTTCAAGTGCTGCTTTGCAGGAGCAGAAAAGAGAAGGTGCTGTGGTTCCCCACTGATGTGCTGCAAGAAAATGGAACCCATACAGAATCATGGAATTGTTCAGATGGGAAAAGCCCTCAAAGGTCACTGAGTCCAACCATTAACCCAGCATTGCCAAAGCCACCATTAACCATGTCCCCAAGTGCCACATCTAACCAGCTTTTAAATCTCTCCAAAGGATGGTAATTCCCCCACTGCCCTGGGCAACCTGTGCCAGTGCTTGACAATATTTTCAATGAAGAAATGTTTCCTAAAATCCAGTCTAAACCTTCCCTGGTGCAACTTGAGGCCATTTCATCTTCTATTGGTTGGTACTTGGGAGAGGAGACTGTCCCTCACTTGCCTACAATCTCCTGTCAGGTACTTGTAGAGAGCATCAGCCCGGGAGAGCCAGGCTGGTCACCCTTGGGGATAACAAGGGGTGGGACCAGAGAGTGACCCTGAAGTGGGAGCTGAAACCCAAACCTTGGCCCCCACCATCACTGTCTACTCTCACACCTTGTTGATGTGATCACCTGGATTAAGACAGAAGGAAAGGAGGTTTTTGGGAATCTGGCAGGTTATGCTGAGGTCTGTCCATTCTCCCTGCCTGCACAAGGTCACAGTGCCCCCACAGGGTGGTAGGAGGTGGAGCTTTAGCTTTAGAGATTGAAAATATATGAAATAAGGTGAATGAGAACCTCCTTCCCCTCTCTCTGGCCTCAGGTCCCAGCTAGGGGGAAGTTATTTAGGAGGAGGGGGGGATCCTTTTTGGGATGCCAAAACCAGAGGGGGCAGGGGAGGCAGGAAATGCACCTTATCATATCTACCCAGTGGCTGACTCACATTTAGGCACTGCCTGCTCTCTCCTGAACACATGTGCTAACAGGAGACAACATCAAGGTTCATCTTGACCATCCACCGAGGTACCCTGTCACCAC
Source organism: Aleadryas rufinucha (assembly GCA_013397815.1). NCBI lineage: Eukaryota > Metazoa > Chordata > Aves > Passeriformes > Aleadryas > Aleadryas rufinucha. Next base: position 512,656 of record VZTH01018483.1, on the reverse strand, counting down.
AGGGATCTTAAAACATGTCAGGCTATGCATATTTCAAACCAGCCTGTCTTTTCTGGCAGCAGAGACAAGGCCAGAGGGTCTGGGAGAGAAATGGCATCAGGTTTGTGTCCTTCTCAGTGCTTCTTTGAAAACATTTGGTTTCTGCACCCTTGAGGTGACACTTGGTTGCTGTCAGAGATGTCTGATGGCTGAGGACAGTGTGGATGGCTGTAAAGAGGTGTCACATGAGAGCAGCAGTGATTCTTCTCTCTTCCCATTGCCCCTCCTCATCCTTGGCACTGGGCTAATGACACCACCAGGTACCCAGCCACAGGGAATTGAGCCTCTTGTTTTTTCAGTGAAAATGAATGAAAAATGCCTGCTGGGTCACATAAAACTGTCAAAAGAGCAGTCGGGGCTTCCTGCGAGAGGGATAATAGTTAAGAAAGCTGAAACTCTGAGAAAAAGGGATTATGAATCACCAGTAATATTTGCAGTGCAAATCCCTATTCCCTATATTTCCACTTGATTCTTTTTCCTTTCCAGGGCAATTGTTTCCAGGAACACACAGCAGAGCCCCATGGTATGTAAATAAACCAAGCCCGAAGTGTCTGACAGAGCTCATGGACACTTTGCATCCCTGGCCCTGCCACCTGCTCCAAACAAGGGGAGTGAGAGCAAACAGGGTGTCCCTTGGAGGTGGCAGGGTGTCCCCTCAGCTGTGCAGTGCAGCTGCTTGTGGCTTAGCAAAGCATCCAACACCAAATCATGTGGGGCTGTGAAGCTGGCAGAACATCTGGGAAGCTGTGCTCAAGCACCACAGTTCTAAATTATATTTAAGCTTTATATTCTGGAGTTATGAGTCCTCAGGTGGTGCACAGACCTTCCAGGGCTGTCCCACCTGGGGTTAAAGAGTGGCTGAGCACTTGCAGCCAGGCACATGCAGGCCAAAGCAAAGCACTCCCCTTTAGGATGCTCATCAGCACTTCTTCCTTGGAGGTGGCCACAGACAGGGATGGGCAGCTGCCAAGGGAGAGCAGCACGCCCCTGGACGAGAAGGGACTGTGAAGTGGGACAGGGAATATGCAAAGAGGGGGAAGAAGCAAATGGTGGTTTGTGCTGGGCAGATGCCAGTTGAAAATGTAAGAGCAGATCAAACACAGGCGGGTTAATGAGAGCGCCATTCGCAGGCCTCCCAAAGTGGGGAGAGCAGGGACAGGCTGGATGGCAGACACTGAGTGATATTCTGTAATTAGCTGGCAAATAGAATATGATCTTTAGTGTAATTGCTCGGAATAATGTCTCGCAGCCCCGATCCGTGCATTACGCACCGAGCGCTGCATCCCAGCTGCCACAGCAACTTTGCTTCCCTTTGTTTCCCCTTGCCTGTCATTTCTAATCACATCGTTCCCAAATTTGATTGCATCATCTCCGAGCGTTAGTTGCCAGGGCAACCCCACAAAGTCATTACAGGCATGAGATGAATACCTTACCCCCTCTGAGGACAGGTTATCTGGCCATCCCATAGTGACCCCCAACTCAGATTCCTTTGTCCCTTTTCAAACAGATGTAAGACCAGGTGAGAGGCTCATCCCTGACTTCTGTGAGAGCAGGAGCGATGCAGGGAACTGTCACTCAAAGGTTGGACAAAAAGACCTGAACAAATGGAGCAACTCGACATTAGAAGTGGGGCCCCCAACCAAGCCACACTGCTGCTCAAAGCACAGGGCTGGAGTGATGGTGGCTGGACAAATCACCTGTCCCAGACCTCACCACGGCCATTCCCTTCCATAAACACAGGGTAAGCTGTGGTCTGTGTGGGATTTGTGCAGCCAAGGGGAATGTGTGTGCATCTGGCCAGGGGATGGCACACATGGCCTGTCACACAAGGCCTGTCACAGCTCTCCTGGCCAGACAAGTAGCAGTGGAGACTCAAGGCCAGGTTGGATGTGGCTCTGACCAAGCTGCTCCAGTTGAAGATGCTGAAGGGGGTTGGACTAGATGGCCTTTAGAGGTCCCTTCCAAGCCACAGCAGTCCAGATTCTATGATTCTGTGTCGTGGAAGAGGCTTCAACAGGGGCCACCAGAGCGTGCAGCTGGTGCTAGCACAGTGTGTGAGTGCTGGGCAGCAGAGCCACCTCCAGCTCCATCTGTCCCCTCTTCTTTGCCATGGACTCCGGTGTGAGGAAGTTTCCACTGTACGTGCACATCAGTGCATGCAACATTCAAACTTTGCTCTGGGTGCACAGGGGAGCCTCTGGGCAGCAAAATCCGTGGGTGGGAGGTCTGCAGGGGTCAGAGGGACAGAGCTGGTGTGGCCCCTCACAAGTCCTGGCTGTGGCAGGGTTTGGCATCACCCCCAGCCCCAACATTTCAAATACTTCCTCTCCCAGCAGAGGTTGAAGTGCTCCTCATCAGCACTCCCGCTCTCCATCCCAGCCCTTGTGTTCTGCAGCATCATCACAGCAGCAGAGCCAGCTTTTCCCTTTTCCGCACCAGCACCTCCCTGAACCTGGAGCCAGGATGGGTGTGCTCCCAGCCCCCAAAAGAGTAAGGCAGAGAGATGGAAGATATTGTTTTTCAGGTGGAATAGCTTCCAAAACGCTACATTTGCAGTCAAAGTGCTGTTTGGAATGCATATGAACCACTGCCTGCAGCAATGAGAAACAAAGCCATTAAAGTTTAGATAGCAGTGTTTTTATTTTTAACCAAATGAGTCAGTCTCCCCTCCAGCTCTGAGCAGGAGAGGGGGAGAAAGTTGGGCAGGAGAGTTCAGAAGCCTTAACCACTGGGACCCTGCTGCAGGGAAGGTTCAAGCAGTCTGCTGTTTTAATTGTGCCCAGAAAAAGTATTTAAGCTGGAGATGATGTTGTTTTGATGGTGCCTTGGCAGGGTGGAAATTTTGTTTGTTTCCCTGGATTCTAATTAAAAAATATAGTTTCAGGACACTTAATGCATCTCTCTTCTCTCCCCACATCCAGAAGGCCTCATGTTGCCTTTCCTTCTCCCGCATCCTGGGCTGGGGGAGGTGAGTACCAATGTGTTTCCCAGTCTGGAAGGTGGATTTGGGATACTGCAGGCTGCCCTTTGAGCTTCCCTGCTAATAAGAACATGCTGAGGAGGATGGTGACCCAGGGAGGCAGCCTGGTGTGGTGCTGTGTGTCTGTGGTGTCCGTGTGTGTGAGGTGGGTGCACTCCCTGCCACACCAAGGCCGGGCTGCAGCTCCTTGCTGAGTACGTCCAGCACCACACACGAACTGCATTTCAACAAGACCATGGTCCTGGCTACTCCTCCAGCAGTTTCCCTCTCCATCTCAGCCTGTTTCCAAGGTTCCTATCCCTGTAGCATCTCTAAGAAGATGTATCCAGCTGTTAAAAAATGCCTGTGCTCGTGCTGTCATCCTGAGCTGCTGCAGGAGGCTCAGCCCTGCAGCCCCAGGCATCTCAGCACATCCTTAATTTAAACCTCAGGCCCTTGTGCTGAATTGGGCAGCAAGTGCTTGGCCACTTGCAGGAGAAGAGCCCCAAATCCATGGAAAATTACAAAATTACATCCCTGCCTCTATTTATTGGTTTTCCATGCCATATGGAAATTTATGTAAATACACAAATGAGAAAGAGGCCCCGGAGCTCTGGTGAGTTTGCCAATGAGCCACCAATGCTCCAAACACTGGCCATTGTTGATGCTTTAGGAGATCAGAGGGAGAGAAATGAATTCTGGCTCCAAGAGTTGTCCAGAGACATGGCTTCTTTTCTTTTTTTCCAACACAGTACCTACTGTTCTCCTGAAAAGCCATCCCAGCCTCCCCCAGCTGCTCCAGTGAGTGATGGCTGTTCAGCCCCATCCCAGTCAGACTCAGAAAATCAGGCTGCTCATGTGCCTTTGGATGTGCAGCAGGTTTTTTGGCAAGCAAATTCTGTTTACCAAATTCTGCATGTGAAGGGTATGAACTGGTAGAGGAGCAGTGCATGGCAAAGCTAAAACTCAAGGAACGTGCCCATTCTAACCCACTGATGGGGCTTGGGGCTCTTCCACTCCCCACAGGAATAAGTCTTGATCCCACATGGGCTTCTCAAATGACTCCAATGCTTTTCTGGAAGTAGAGGTGGCAGCAGGAGGCAGAAGGAGAAGCTTATCAACCCTTATGTATTATAACCTTCTCCACGGCATTTTTTTAAAGTTTTTTTTTAAGCTGTTCCATTTTGGATCCCACACCTTGGGAAACAGGAAGAAACACTATGAGCCAGGTACCATTATCTGACCTTGGCTGGACTAAAAGTTCATATCCAAAGTGTGAGTTTTGAGTAGCTTTTTATACATACACATACATTTACATGTATATTAAAAATGTATGTCTGGCTATGTATGTGACTAATTTGTGTATATCAGTTTTAAAAAGTGGTTCACTTACAGAATCACATATTCCTCTCATTTTCCTTGCTTTTTCTAAGACTCAGCAGTCTTTTTTTACAGGATGAGGTTTGCTTTTTATTATTATTTCTTGACTCAGCTTGGGAGGAAAGCTGGGATCTGCAGAGGACAGGGAGAAGTCTGAGCAAAATCTTCCCAGTAAAAAATAAAAGCTGCTTCTGTGAATTAAAGCTGGAGAAACACCTCTCAACTATGCAATTTCCCTGCTTGTTATTGATTAAGTTCAAGTTCAAATATTTTTGGCATAAATATTACCATTTGTGCTTTGAACATGTATAATGCTTCATATGTGCTAGATGCTGTTACTGTTTCAAAAGGTTTATGTCTTGAGTAAATTATGACTTGGGTAATTGCATTCTGTCCACCCAAATCCATCCTGCAGCTCCACTGGAGTGTGGAATCCACCTTCCCTGCCTGGGCTGCGCCGCTACGTGGTGCTGCCATGTGTGATTAAACTCGTGCTGCCCATTCCCTGTGGGAGCGGGGATGCATTTCAGTGGAAGGGTCAGGGTTGATGAGGTGACACCACTCAACAGAGGTCTGCCCACAGCAGGGAAAGGCAGCAGTGTTGAGGCCATAGTGGATGAATTAGGTGGAAATGGACTTACTTTCCATCATGCTCACAGTTCCGTGTTGGGCTGGGCAAGGAGTTCATAAGAAGCTCCAGATTTAGTGTGACCGATGCTTGGCTCCTCACCAGCCTCGGCCATGCCTGGCCTGGAGAAAAAGCACACCCTCAGGCTGGTGGATGCTCTCTGGGAAGATGAGGGGAGTCCCACAAAGGTGGTGCCTTCCCATGATGGGTTGAACAGATGCTGATGTTAACAGGGGACTCAGACTCTCATGGTATTTCTCTTCAAGCTCCCCATCCCTGCCCATTAAACTTTGCAGTTTTGTGTAGGTACAGCTGAGCTGGCCATGGTGTCCAGGCCCAGATTTAGGCTGTGCTCTGGCCGAGCCTTCCCTGTGTTTCACTGATGAGCTCCATAACTCTGTGGGTGCAAGGAAATCCGTGGGCACATCAGCTCTGCAGGTGCACAGGGAAACGAGCACAGGGCCTTGTGTAGGGGACTGAAATGGTTCTGAAATGTGGGCCATACCAAGCTCTGGAGCTCAGTTGTTTGGTGGAAACAGCCCTGAACCCTTAAAACCTTTTGTGTTGAGTCTGTAAAGTCACTTTTCACTTGCTTTAGGCTTCTCTTAGCTCTGCAGTGGGCACTGACTCTGACACAGACAAAGCAATGAATGCCCACCGCTCTGTGTGAAGGGTCTCCTGAAGTGCCTGCAAAAACTGGTGCATTTGGAGTAAAAAAAGACAGAAAAGCTTCCATCAAGACAGATTTCCTTCCCTGGAGTTATTTCACTTGTGGTATGAGTGGAAACAGCAAGTTCCCACTTCAGTCAACAGCTCTTGGGAGGGGTCTGATGTTCAGCAAATGCTGAGGCTCCTTCAGTTCCTCCAGGGTCTCAGCAGAAACATCGGGTGTTGCTCGGTGCTGTGCTGTGAGCCCTGAGCTCTCCCAAACAGGGAGGGGAGAGGAAGGAGCACAGTGATGTGTTTGTCCTTTAGCTCTGAGTAGGCTGGGAGCAGGAGCAGGTAAATGGAATTTGAATTTCTTTTTTTCCATTTTTACCACAGTCACTTGGGTCCAGAGCTGCAGCTGTAAGAGGAGAGACATGATTCTACTGATAAAAGCAGGAGAATCAGCCTTCAAGGGCTCTCCAGTGGGCTGGGACTAACATGAGTCATCAGTCATGGTGGTGACTGGGGGTATTAACATACTTTTGACTAACATTTGCCAGCACGAATGCAAAGTAGAATGAATCTGACAAATCCAGAGTTATCCAGCCTCCTGTGCTCGGGGCAGTTACCAGAACCTAGAACTCAGAACTTCTGCTGGGGCACATTTCGTGTTCATCCTCAGAGTATGTGCAGCCCAGGATATCCTGTACACAGTTGGTTCTCCAGGCAGGACTTTTTGTGCAGAGTCTGTTTCTTCAGTCATGGGCATTTTTGGATCATTTTCCATCTTTTTCAGCTTGGTGTGGCTGTCACTTCCAACAGGTCTGTGGATACGTGGATGCATTGGCCACAGTGCATTCACCAGGGAGCTGGGCAGCACAGATATGAAAGGGCTGATGTACCCAGATGTGCAGGGCTCGCTGACATCTGCTGTGGAGGTCATCTGTGCATTTGAAATTCTGTTGTTGCTACTCCTAGCGAGTGAGCAGACAAAAATAAGTCCTCAAACTCACCCCAGACCAAGTTCTCACATGGAGAAAGAAGACACCTTTCACCATTCTCAAATATACGGTACAGGTTGCCAAGAGAAATTGTGGACATTCCATTCCTAGAAGTGTTAAGGCCAGATGGAGCTCTGAGTAACCTGGTCTAGCAGAAGGTGTCCCTGCTCATGGTGGAGGGGTTGGAACGAGCTGATCCGTAAGGTCCCTTCCAGCCCAAACCATTCTGGGATTCTGTGGTAGCCCTAGAAAGAGCCTGTCCTGGGGTGCAGATTATCTGGCACACCACTGTAGTGGGGGATGATGTTGCAAACTTATGGAACCAGAAATAACAAAAATAAATGCGGGCAACAGAACCACTGAGAAGCTTCCTCTGCTGAGAGCTGGCTTGTTAGTCCTTAGGAATTACTGTTTTTCCTGGTAAATTCATTTGTTTTTGAAGGTAGGAAACGTGACCTCGCTGTACTCACAGAAATTTGCTATTTTATACGTTACTGCCGGCATGGATCTTAATCAACCAGAAAAACTCAAAATGACAAACAAACAAGAGACAGCTTTGCTATCTGAGGTTCATTAGCTCCTAGCGACCTTTCAAATCCGCAAGAAACCAAAGAGAAATGTTCAGAAAACGGGAGGGCTTTCAAGGCATTTTGCCAGTAATTTCCACCTATTCCCCAGTTCCCCCTCAATAATGAATGGCATTTCTTGATTGTTTTCCCAAGATTTGCTTTTATCTGAGCAAATGTGGACTGGAACTTTGACCCACACCATGCGAGGATGGGAGGCAGAGTCTCCCTGGAGGATTGGCACACACGTTGTGTCTCGCAAAGTTATTTGAAGCTGACTTTCAAGGGCATCGTTGTCTCCATCTGGGAGGTTGCAAATGTGAGCAAAGGGCAGCCTGGCTCATGCTTGGCACAAGCACACACCAAGGAGCCATCAGCACTCTGTGCTGCAGAGGTTATGTGTGGGTTCATGAGGAGCCAGCACAGACCTGGGCTCTGGAATGCATCCAGCACTGGGAAAGGAAAGTAAAGTAAGAGCTGAATGTGGATGATACATTCTTTGGGGTGCCCCTGGGCCATGAGAACCAGCAAACAGAGAGCAGAGCCAGAGAGCATCTGTCTTGGTTTTAAAGACAGGTGTCTGTAAGGAAGGCAGGAACCTCCCCTGGAATGGAAAATGCAACCCCCTTCCCTTCAGATTACTATAACTTTGAAATTAAGGGGCTTTCAGGCAAAGGTATGAGGAATAGGAGTAACAGTTCTTTACTAATATATATATATATATATGTATAGCAAGTCAAACAAACAACAATAGCTATGACAGTGATAACACAAGAGAACCAGTAACCCAGTGCCAGCCTCTCTCAGCTGTCAGGCCTTTTCCCCTTCGGTGCAGTGACGCTCACGGCCGGCAGGGGCGCTGGCGGCTCCCGGTGAGCAGGGC
>VZTH01018483.1:353343-504438 GCA_013397815.1 Aleadryas rufinucha | reverse complement strand
TCTTCCTAGGTAAAAGGGGCCAGTCGGCCGGGGCTCCTCCCCGTAGCTAAGTCCTTTGTCTCCCTCAAGTACCTTGGCAATGACTCCCCCTCAGCAGTGTACATGTGTGGGGAAAAATTCTTTCAAAAGAAAAAGAAAATAAAAAGAGAACTCTTAAAACCCCAACAGCATCATTTCATGGATACAGACAGGCCAGTTTCAGGTGCTTCTCCAGGGCAGGCTCCCGGGGCCAGCTCCTCAGGAGTGGTGAAAAGACCCCACTTTAGGTCTACCTGAGCTTACCCCTCTGCACCTGTACTGGCAGTTTTCCTTCCTGGGGGATTTTGAACTGACGGGCTTTCTTGCCCAGCAGAGGCAGCAGATGAATTCTGTCATGGAATCAAAGACTGATAGAATAGTTTGGGTCGGAAGGGATCTTAAGTATAATCTCATTCAGATGTCACTGATACGGGCAGGGACACCTTCCATTATCCCAGGTTGCTCCAAGCCCTGTCCAACCTGGCCCTGGACAACTTCAGGGATCCAGGGGCAGCCACAGCTGCTCTAGGGCAACCTGTGCCAGGGCCTCCCCACCCTCACAGGGGAGATTTTTTTTCTAATATCCAATCTAAACCTATCCTCTGTCAGTTTGAAGCCATTCCCCCTTGTCCTGTCACTCCAGACCCTTGTAAAAGGTCTCTCTCCATGTTTCTTGCAGGTTCCCTTCAGGTCCTAGAGGGCCACAATTAGGTCACTCCTAAACTTCTTTTCTCCTGGCTGAACAATCCCAGTTCTCTCAGCCTTTCATGAGGCACAGAATCTGTCCTCTCACCAGTCCTTCATCTTGAGACCTTGTCACCTTGTCCAAGTAGAACGATGACAAGAGGATCATTGCTGGGATGGAAAGAGTAGGACTGTTTTTACTGTAAGTAAAACCACTTGAGGCCGTGTTGTATCTTCTCAGAAAGTGCTGCTCTGCTGGGACCACAGCTGAAGAATGACTGACTGTAGATGGAGAACAGAGAAAGGCAGACAAAGCATCAGCAGGAGATGAAATGTTCAGAGTAGGCAGAATAAGGGGGCCCTGAGGGCATCTCTGGAAGATGTTTTCTGTGTTTTACTGACTTGTTTTGATGGGGAAAAAAAAGGATTTTTCAAAGAAGAGAAATAAGATGTCACACGTGTATTTACAAGACTGTAGTCCACCCTGACAACCTCTGTGAACTCCATGCATCCAAGAAAGAAGTTGAAGAACTTCTGAAAAAAGATGAAAACTAAGAGATGAAAACATAGGCTAGAGGATGGAAACTCCCTTTCTTCCTGCCAAAAGAGAGCTTGTGGTGGGACCTGTCCTTTCGGCCTGATTGCAGCCCCCACCAAGATCACTGGTAGTTACTGGGATCCAGCAGGACTGGAATCCAGTTTCATCCAGGCCACTGGCAGCATGGAGGAACAGGAGCCCAGGGCTGAAGAGCGATGAAGCCAGAGAAGGTCTACATCACACAGGAGCAGCTGGGCAGGATAATTTGCCATCTGTGCTGAGTGGTTTCACCCCAGTGCTGCCGGTCACACCAGAGCGCGGAATCGCAGAGACACCTCTTATTTATTGTGGGGAGGGGAGGCAGGCAAGGGGGAGAAACCATCTGTGGAAGGGAATCGGGCCAGGATGTGGCCTTGGAGGGTCACATCCAGAGGGGGCTGAGCTAGGAAGCACCTGGCATTTATCTGGCATCTGTGAGAGCGTGCAACAGGGCTGCTGAGAGCAGCTCTGGGAATTACATGGCTCGGGCTGTGAGGGGCAGCAGGGACAGGCTGGTGGTGTCAGGGATTGGGAAAGGAGGGGAGGTTCTGTCTGTGCTTTGTTTCTACAGCCAGAGCATTGGGGTTCTCAGCCTGGGGGTCTCCCACCCTGCCTGCCCTGCTGCTACATGGATTGGGATACCACTGTGGAAAGCAGGAGGAGAAGGCACTGGGTCTGGGAACAGAGGATAAAGGTTGGCTGAAAGGTGTGTAGGGGCTGGGAAGGAAAAGGGACACACTTCAAAGTCACCTGTAAATTCATATGGGAAGCCCTAATGGGGCTTTAAGGACCTTTAAAAGGACCTGGGTCTTTAATTCCCAGGTCCACCGTTCAGTCCCTTTCTTCATTACCCTCCCAGCCTGGAAGACCAGTAAGCAGAGGATCTTCCAAGCAGAGGTTAATGCACTGCAGTGCTGGGGGCAGCATCCTTGACAGGATGAGCCACCTTTGTCTCCCAGATTTCTGACAGCACTGCAGCCCTATAGGAAACCAAGGGGAAAACAAAGAAGTGTTGATAGGCTTCTCTGGACTTGGACTGTTAATTCAAATCTGGCTGGAGGCCATTAGTGTTTTCACACTATTACCTTCTAATGGCTTCTTGCTCTTGGCTCAGCTCTTCCTTGGCAAGTCACAGCTGTGAGCTTTGCTAGCTGTAGGCTCCCAGTTAGCCTCTTGCTGGGAATCTCACTCAAGATTATGACTTGTGTCCGTGTTAGGAAAATAGCCTGTGTGTAGCAGCTGCTGTCAGACCCTGCTCCTTCCAGCACTCTCTCAACAGGTGTGAGGAGCTGTTTTCCTGCCTCCATGGGTGGATCAGCTGTTCCAACAGAAGGTGCACTTGTAATCCTTCCCCCCTCGCTGTGCCACCAGGGTCACAGGGAGCTGCTGCTGAACCCGAGGCAGGTTTTGCTAAGGGAGCTGCATTTTTTAGCTCAGGTGCTGGAGACTCACAGTGCAATCCATTGGTGCTTCATCCAGAGCTGCAGTTTCGCCTCTGGATTTCCTCCCTGAGCCCCTGCTCTCCGCTCAGGAGCTGCTGAGGGAGCTGTCATGACACCGCTACGTGAGATACCTGCAGCAAAATGTGGCACCTTCCCATGGTGCAGAAGACTTCACACTCTCTAGCTCTTGATTTTTCCATCTTCATCCATCCAGACTGGATTTTTTTCTCCCCAAAGTTTATACTCCAGGAAAACTGCAGGAAAATCCCATGGTTTCTTACACCAGAGGTCAAACCAGGTCATCCCTTTCACCTTAGAATCCATGTTTCCATGAGAAGATCGCATCAAAGAGCTGTGTAGGGCAGTATGGCCTTACCATTTCCAGGACCAGATCCCTGAGAATCAATAATCTCCAATGTTTACACAGCTTCTCTGGGATTCAGGAAGAGCTGTTGGACAGGTGAATTGAGAATCAGCCCTGCTGTCTCTTTTCCATGCTTATTCTGAGGATGACACAGGAGACTTCAATGTGCAGGTCCAGCTGACTGGTGTGAAATGAATTTAAAATTCAAAAAGTAAATTGGGGAAAAAAAAAAAAAGCCTCTAAGAGTTCCATGGAAAATCAATTACCCAGCACATGAAGGTGACGATGAGAACACTGCTCCACAAAAAGAGCAAAATTCCCTGCAATTCTAATCTCTTCTTCCTGCAATTTCCCTCCTATCCCTTGTGATGCTTTAAGAGATGGATGGCTTTCTTTCTCTAGTTTTAGATATGCTTATTGGGGCTGGAGGGTGGAGAGACCAAGAGAGAAAAGACTGTTCCAAAAAATGTAATTAAGGTAATATTACGATGTGAATTACATATTACATTTTGTTTAGAGCTATTATTGGCTGGAATGGCTCTGAAATTGAATTGTGCTGCAGATTCCTCGCTGATTTTACCCACACTCACTCATGGGCAGGGACTGCATTAGACCTGAGGAAGAGGAAAGTGTGGATGGAGGAGGGGATCCAGCTGAGAAGGAGGGCTCTGTAAGTAATTTCTTCCCGTGCAGAAGCTTTCATCAGACACACAAAGAACCATGTTAAAAATTGCTCTACACCCATTGAGCCAAACTGAGTCGATGTGTTCACCATGAACTGGTATTTGGGGACAGTGAGGACATCTCACTGTCCTTAGTCAGATCTTCTCTGCCAAAGTGGTCACTTGTGCTGGAGGGGCTCAAGGGGTATTTGCTCACCACAGTCTGTCTGAGGAAGGCAGAGGTGCTGTACATCCACTAAGAGCTCTGACTTTCCCCTGCTTTCACTCAGGGCTGCTCTGAGATAGGTTTAATCGAGCAAACAGCTCATCAATCCCATCTCTACTCACTCCCACGCCCTGATGTCCTTCTGGAGCCAGTGATGGGCCAAAGAGTAACAGCATCCCCACCCAAGGGGTGTAGTGAGAAGGGGAGTGTGAGAAATTCACTGTATGGGCAGTAGGACAGAGGATCCCAGGTTTCCTGGTGCTGTTGATTGTGGCCTCTCCAATGTCTGATAAAGCTCCTATCTCTTTCCTCCACTTGGCCACCTATTTCTTATGCAACCTGTAGAAACGTGATAGCTTTGCATTAGCTCCTCTTGAATTGGTTGACACTGGCATTCAGGTTCAGAAATTATGAGGAAGGGAGGGATGAGAGAGAGAGAGAAACACCCTGCCAGCACAGCCACAGTATTTCAGAAAATGAAAAAATTATGAGATGCTGCTGTGCAAGAGAGAGCCACAGCTGAGGGGTGGGGAAAGGCAGGTAAGAGGACATAGAGCTGGTGTGTGTTAACATTCGTGTCCTCGTTCTGCAGTTCTTTGTTCCAGCTTTCAGGTTTTCGTGTCTTTGTTCCCTGTTGCACCGAGGTATTGCCCCTCCCAGGCTGCCCTCTCAGTTCTCTGCTTTGGTGTCTCAGTTTTGAGAGATGAGGATGCTGCTCACAGCGGGAGAAGTTTGCTGGGTGATCTGATATGGCGGTGTGGCTTTGGCAGCTGACAGATGTGTCCTGGGAGGGCTGTGCCAGGGAGAGGCTTTGGATGAGCTGCCGTCTGCAAAGGGGGAGAGGGAAACTATTTCTTACCTGCTCCTTCCTTAAACCATCTCCCATCTGAATAAAGTGGGGGAATTAGAAGGGGATTATCTACTAGCAGGAGAGGTGTAATTCATTTCTGCCACTGTCCATGTGTCAGGTTTGATTTTAATTTCAGATAATGTCAAAGCCAGATTAAAGCCCCATCGTCTAGGTAGGAAAAGAGACCCATCTTTCCCCCTCACCTCCCCGAGCTGCCAGGACAGGGACTGCCATCCCTCCCTCCTCTCCCTTCAAACACTCTTGGGTCAGGGCACACCATGAAGGCTCCTGCATGGGATGTTGGACTCCCTTCTCTATCTCCTCCCAGATCCTGTCCCTGGTCACCAGAGTCCCCTGACCCTCCATAAATGATGCTTGTGTAGTGTCAAGGTGCCTTATCTAGGGATAAGGAAAGGGATCTGGGAGGCAGAGATGTAGTGTTAGCCATGGACACTGGGAAAATGAGGTTCCAGTGCAGAAGAGTGTGAGAAAAGCAATGACAGCTGAGGAATGACTGGGTCAGCTACTAAAGAACAAGGTGAAAACAGCATTTGTAGAGCTCCCCGTTGTGCCTGGCTGTTCCCCAGTGCCCTTCCAGAGGTGCCTGCAGAGTAAGAAAGGGTTATTGGTTTGGGAGGTTTATTCCTGGCTCTGCCAGAGCCATACAGAAATTAGGAACACTTAGAATGGCATCATCAGATGAAAAAGACCCCTAAATTAGACACCTCTCTCTGTGCTTGACAGCTAATGAGAAGCAGTGTGCACGGAGGGTGTTTTACCTTTCTGGGAAGTCATTCTTTGGTGGTTTAATGTTATTCCTCCCTCAGCCTCTCCCTTGTGCACGCTGGGTCAGAGTCAGCTCTGCTGAGATCCAGGAGCCTGCTCCAGCTCCTGCTCCTGCTACCTGTGGCTCTCCAGGTTTGCAGGTTTGGGTCCTGCAAAAATGGAGCCTTTTGGCTGGGGTAAGGATGTTTTTAACTACTTTGAGGTCTTTGTGTGGAAGGAGGGGAAGTGCATGCTTATATCTTCTTCCCTGAGTGGATGCAGACACATAATTCCTGCTTCTGCTCATGCAACATTTAAAGCCAAGTTCTTCTGACAAACAAGAGGGAAGATAGACTTTATTAAAAATAAAAATAAAATCTCTTGAGATCTGATCAGGCACTGATAACTCCTCCTGGGCTTTGCTAGTATTTTGTTCTGTTTCTCGACTATCACAGACAGCAGCAGTGAAGAAATGCTGTTCTGATATCAATATAACAATCCTGCCATGGAGCTGAGTGTGTGCAGGTGGAGGGGTGATTTTGATGTTTATCATGACAATTAATGTGCTACTGCACTCTTTTCATTACAACTGTATTGACTCTGAGACAGAGTCAATCCAAACAATCGGCCGGGCCTTCCCACTGAAAAAAATTATTAAAAATATGATTATTTTGAAATATGATTAAAAACTACGGAATATAAAGGAGCGGCCCTGATGCTCAACATGATCCTTCATCCTTTGTTTGCTCTCTCCATCCTTCCCCAGCTGCAATTCAGCAGCTGTTCCCAGCTGTGCCATGTGTACCAGCACAGCCCCAGCCTGGAGCAGGACACTGCCTTGGGGGAAGGTGCTCATAACCTCACCACCTCGGTTATACAAAATCCAGGTTTCAGAAAATGCAAATAATTTGTATTTTGCTGCATTCTATCACGTCTGCAGGGAGCTGTGACCCCAAAAGCATGTCCTTGGGAAAAGGCCACTTTGCTTTTCCAAAGTACCAATTTGCACTGTGGCTTCCCTGTCACCTTTTGGCAACACCAACAACATCCAAGGAGCAACTCCCATGTCCCACAGGGTGTGGGGGAGGTCATAATGCAAAGAGAGTGATGTGAAGAAGGCCAAATTTAGTCTGGCCCAGCTAGTATGAGATTTGCATGCCTCACTGCAGGATCCCAAAGAAACCTGAATCCAGCTCAAATTTTTTCTAAATATTCGTCATGTTTTGCCCACAAGTACCAGCAAAATCATGTATGTCTGCCTGACTCTGCCTGCCCTGGCTGCTGCATGTCCCAGAGCAATGGGAGAACGGAACACCTTGGATGGAGGATATGGCTTGGTGGATTGTTCCTGAAGAAGATAAATTCTATGCCTCAGAGCTCTGCATAAATCCAAGATTTTGGGGATTACCAGGTGCTGGAGAGACCTAAAGTCTAGGTTTGGAAACAGCTGGTGGTGGCTGTTTGGATGCTTCTCAGTGCTGGTGAGAAGCTGAGTGTGCTTCAGGCTGGCATTTCCTATGTTTCCATAGGAATGAGGGCTCCAGGATCCTCCAAAATCCCTACAAGGCCTTTGGTATCGTGCTGAGAGTGCAGGCAGTAAATTAATTGACACCACCACACACCCAGTGCCACTGGACTCCGTTTTGGGGCACATCCCTCCAAACTGGGGCCTGTGAGCTGGCACTGCTGGGTGAAATGCTCAGCAATGGTTCAGTCACAGCTGGTCAAATGTCTGGGATGCACAGCTCGGTCCATGAGAAGAGCCTGATGCTAACTGAGTTAGGCCAGGGATGAGCAAAAACCTGTCTTGAGCCAATAAATCTGATTTGTGTTCAAAAAAATCCCTCGTGTGCCATAAATCTGTCAGCTCTCAGGGAGACAAAACAAAACTAAATAATCCCCCTGGTCTGATTTAAACCCAGGCTTGTTTCTCAAACAAAACCCTCCTGTCTCACAGCCACGGGGGATGGGGGAAACTGAGGCACAGCCAATCCCCAGCCACCACCCCTGCCCTCCAGTGTCATTATCTTGCACGGCTGCGAGAGCAGAGATACACAGAGGAGCGCTGGGAAATGTTCCTATTGATCGGAAATGAATAATTATCACCCGCTCCCTGTTCCAGGGCCTCGCGGTGAGCGGAAGAGCGGAAGCACTAAGCAGGATTAATAACTACTTTTCATTACTTTTAATGCAAACTATTGATTTTAAAGTGTTGTAGGGTATGACAGTTTATTACAATAAGACAATAAAACAGACTATATGAAATAATTGAGAATAATCTCTTCCCTTTTCCTGCACGACACAAGGACATTATGTTCTGTGCATGTGGAGACATTTATGGCAAACTCTATCCAGCAATGGCAGCTTAAGCACTCTATAAAACAGCACTTTGGAGCTGGAGTATTATAAATAATAGGCAATAAAACTGGTAAATGGGGCTTTAATTTGATTCCATTATGTCACCGAATGACAGCAAGGAGGGGGCAGAGCAGGGAGGGGAGGCAACGCCGAGCTCTGTTTGGGAGCCCTGGATGCTCCGTGGTGGAACAGACCGGTGCCAGAGGGCCAGGTCGTGCCAAACCCCAGCCCAGCCATGGGCTCGATCCTGCCAGGTGACATCCAGGGAGTCCCTGCAGGGCTCCTCACTGCAGCAGCACTGGAGTGGCAGCAGGGACGCTGCTGTCACAGGGCTGAAGGCTCACGGAGCACGGTCGGGTGCCTCTTGAGCCAGGTACCAAACGTTTGGGATACTATCCCAAAACCTCCACACTGCTGCCATGTCTCTGACTGCATGTGCTCCCTTTTTCCATGTTTCCTACCCCAAACTGGCCAGTGCTGCCCTTCTCAGCCCCAGCTCTGGTGAGCAGTGACCCTGGGGAGGTTCCTGCACAACTTTCACTGTTCTCAGCAGAAACTCTCCTCAGGAAGAGCTGCTGCCTGCCAAGGACTGGGGTACACCTGATCATTAGGCTCAAATCAAGTATACCCCAAAGAGCGCTCAGTCGAAATGACCACCAGGAAGAGATGGATTTTATTCCTCAGCACACTGGAAAATCCTGTGTGAAGGGGGTCTCTGCAAAGCCCCGGGAGAAAACACTGTGCACCATCACTGCTTCCCAGCAGGAATTCCCCCTGGCACAGAGGGTGGTATTTGGGATGGACTGGGGGTGCAGAGGACCATAACAGACCACACAGCCTCCGGCTCAGGGCTCCTGGAGTGCTCGCACAGGGCCATTACCCACTGATGGCTTTGCAGGGCCAGCCATTTGTGAAACAGGCTGGAAGTCACAGCCCAGTGCTTTCCACTGGAAAGCTGTTCCTGCTAATTGGGCCCCTCCTTGTCAAGGCTGGGGAGTGAACGTACCCAAGAGATTGAGGGCCAAATGTGGAGAAAGAGCTGAGGAAAGCCTGGACATCTTTCAATGCCCTGCTGCATGGTTCCGTCCAGCCCATCAGGTCATGGATGGAGCTCTCGTCCACGTACTCTCTGCTCATCCTCACCCCTCACACTGCCTAAAAACACCTCAGAAAAAGGACTTGAAGGCTCTGGTACAGAAAAGCACCTGGGCAGAGGCTTATCTTGATGCACAGTTGCGTCTTTTCCACTCCCTCAGGTCCTTATGGACCCCAAAGGATCTGAAAGGTGAGAGAGGAGGCAGTTCATCACATCCCTGTGCCTGGAGTGTGAAATGAGGCTGGTCAAGACCTGTGTGGACCTTCCATGGCCCAGTGGGATCGTGCTAAATTGCTGTGCGCTGGCCCAGTTAATGTGAAATTGGAAAGGACTGGAGAGGAGTGAACAGTCAGGACCTGGAGACCGCAGGTGGGATGGTCACATCTGGCCTGAGCTCACTCGTGCAGATGGAGCACTGGGGGGCTGCCACCTGCACTCTGCAGCCCTGAAGAGCCTCCACCAGGACAGTGCTCCCCTGGAGATGTGCTGTACCAGCTCCCCTCCTTCCCACCCCTCCTGCCCTGCTCCCAGACATGTCTGCCGTGGCCCCAGCTCCCCGAACACATCATTATTGCTGTGACGATTTTTGCAAAGTGAGGGAGAAGTGAGGCAGTGATACTTCCTCACTTTGTTTTCAGTTCCAAAAGCCCAGCTCTTCCCAGATTCTTCTGTAGAGAATCTTGGTGTCCCTTGGGATTTTCCAGCCTCTTCTCTAAGCATATAATCAGGGCTGTTTTAAGAGAGGGGATTACACACACAGCAGAGCAGAGAAGCCCCATTGAAGCTATTCAGAGCTGCTCTATACACAAAATAAGCAACACAAGGGGAAGCACTGAACTAACTTTGCTGCATATGCTGTGGAGGCAAGAAGGAGGTTTGGGCAGTGGACTTCAGTGGGCTTTTCTTTTGGTAATGAATTCTGATTGCATCAGGATGTGCAGGTCCCATCCCGTGGCCCTGAACACTGATGATATTATAGAATCATGGAATATTGGCTTGTTGCACACTGGTAACATCTGATTTTTGTGGACAACAGGATCATTAAGGTTGGAAAAGATGTTTAAGATCATTGAGTCCAACTGTAGACAAGCCCAGCCAGGACTGGCAGCTTGGCACGAAGGAGACCAACTGCAAAGATGGCAGGGAGCAAAAGTACTGGGAAAGAAGGAGCTGCTGGTTGGGAATTATCATAGGAAAGACTTTGCAGGGAGTGAGGGAAGACTGGAGATGGGAAATAGACCTGCCAAAACAGGAGGGCACAGTTCATTCCTGATGCAGGTCCAGGGAAATGACATCCAAGATTAATGGGGTCTGCAGGAAAGGGGAGAAGACAGGGATAGCCAGGAGAAGGGGTGGAGGGGAGCAAGCTGGCTTTGGGGAGAGGTGGAAGGGGTGTAGTGGGACAGGTACATGGTCGGTGTGGGGTGAGTATTGCCTCCACAGCCCCTTGGGAGCCCTCCTGGATGGCTGTGGGAGGCTGTGGTGAGGATGGGCAGCTGGTGCTGCTCCTGCTGGGTGACAGGTTGCCATGGCAACCAGCAGCATCCCAGGAAGAGGAGGAAGGGGAGGAAGAGCAGGCCAGTGTGTCCCACCATGGGGTTTGAGCAGGGAGTTTTGTACCAGGAGAGAAAAGAGCAGCATGAACCCTATGGGGCTGTGGGTGTGTGGTGCCCACTGTCCCCTGACCATGGAGGGCACCTGGTCCAGCTCACCTCCTTGACCAGCCACCCCAGTTTAGTTTCCATTAGACCTGAACATCTTAATACAACTCTAAACAAATCACCTTCCTGCTCCAGAGGGGCACCCATGGAAAAATTACCATTCGGAGACATTTGTGCACTGGGAGAGCTGGTGAGGAAGAAACACCCTACTCTGGGTTATTCCATTTTACTTTCATTCATTCTTCTGGCACCGAGGAAAGGGCTACAGAGGGGATACAGATTTCTTCACACCCTTTTGTCTGAGTAGTAAATCTGCCAGCTAAAGTGGTTTCAGGAAATAATGGGTGATATGCTCTGAATGCACAAACTCCTGCACACATGCACACACAGATACAACTACCCATTTCAGTGCTTGGGGAAATTGGTTTCATCTCTTAATGGAATATCTGTACTTAGGCCCAGAACTGGCTTTCCACACCTTTTTCTAGTGCAGCCCTGTCATACACCTGGAGGAATTAAGCAGTTGCCTGTAATTACATGGCTAATGAGGGGAATTGATTAATGAGATGGGGTCAGGTAACTGCTGTGTGGGGCAGGAGGGGCTGAGCATGACCCCATCATGGGACAAAGCCCCGGGGAGGACTACAGGAGTTACGCAAAATGGAAGGTGAGACAAGGAGAGAGGACTTTGCCAGGAGGCTCAGCCAGACTTTCTATCTGAGAAATCAAGCTGTGAAAGCAGTGAGAAGCAGGTGTGATTGGTTTTCTGCCTGCCTCAGGATGGGGTTGGGATGGAAAGCTGGGGTGATGCGGAGGAAGAGATATTTCTGCATTTAATGTCTCTCCCTGTGCTCTGGCTCCAGGCCACCCAGGCTGAGCACTCACAGTTTGTGCCGAAGTGTTGGAGAACTGAAAGGGCCTGAGGCTGTGCTGGCTGGTCCCTGGCATCTTGCATTTCAAATGCCTTCAAAATGATGGATTTGATGCTTCCCCTTTTATTTATTACATTTAAAGCAGTTTTGCCAGGGGCATAGCTCAAGAGAACAGGTAACTTACTTTCCTGAGGATCCCAGGAGCTGGACTGTGGGAGCTGCATGCACGGCAAAAGCAGGACCCTGCCAGCAGCCAGCTGTGCCGGGCTTTGGGAGCACAGAGGGGCTGGGCTGGGAGGAAGAGTGTGCCTGCCTGTGGCCTGGCTGAGGAGCAGGAGGAAGCAGGCAGCGTGGTTCACTTGCTGTGCTCCCCTCCTGCCAGCCGGGCAGTTTTTATCAACACGAGGCAGCTGTAAATGTTCTCTCAGCGGCAGGGACCTGGGAGCTGAGAGTGCAGCTCAGCTGAGTGTGTTATTGGATTATCAGCTGATTAGAGCTGTTAAGAGCCCACTCTTGAATAATCAACATGGTGCTTTTTGGCTGCTGGGTACCAGTGGGAGGGAAGGGAGGCAGTGCAGAGCCTGGCTGACGTTGATTCATGAGTGAGCCCTCGTGCTGCCATCAGCAGGCGCTGGCTCTGTGGGGAGCTGGGATGCCCCACCTGCCCCAGATCCCTGTGCAAGCTCCACAGGGGTTCGTCCTCCTTCCCTGGCACAGGTTTCAGTCCATAGGGGTAGGATCTGGAGAGTCTTGACCATTTGGGGAGAGGCCCCTGCAGCCTGGTGGTATGCTGGTACTTGGGATGTGCTTGATCCACCCAGAGCAAGTACCCAGCATGCTGGAGGCTCGGGCTGTGTGCTTGTGGCCCTGAAGAAGGAGGGACCAGCTCTTGTATGTGTTGATGGAAGAGCTGAATCCCTGCACTGGCTGATATAATGAGGGGGGATGGGGTGGGGATGTGGGTATCCCATTGCAAAAGGGGCTCACTAGCTAGGGTAAGGGAGACTTCCAGTGGTATAAGAGAGGTCAATAGCTTAGAAGGAGCTTGCAGTGATGCACTGGAGTGGATTCCTGTTGAGACAAGGCAAGACAGAGGCCCAGAGATGGAGCTGAGTTAGCAAAGATTATGCTGGGAGCATTTTAAATGAAGACAACACAATGTTCCCTTTCCTCTGCCTCTCCTTTGTACTGACTACAGCAGCATCTGGGTGATAGAGCAACAGCAATGTGCCTATTGGCCCTTCTTTCTCTTTCTTTTCCCCTTCTTTCTACTTTTGGTTTGGCCTGCTGCTGAGTCACAGTTTCCCCTGGAGAATCCTCCTACAGCCCCTTTGCAGCAGGAGTCTTCTTGCTCTCCTTTGATATGGATTTTTGCTCCCTGGAGCTGAGTCCTGCTGGTGATCTTTGGCCTTGGTACAACAATCCAACAGTAACATCATGGGCCATGTTCTTCTCTTCAGTCACAATGTTCCTGTCCCCAGTAAAATCAATGGCCTGACACCGGTGTGACAGGAGAGTTTGATATTACAAGGAATTATAAATCACAAGCATATTGACTGCACCATGATATTCAGGGGTCCTGAGTGATAAAGACAGAGAATATCCCTCTCTCCAGACCTTCCTCTGCTCTCTGTGCCTCTAAGCTCTAGGAGATGTTTCCCATGGGATATATTTCTTGAGTTTACAGAGCAGTGAAACCAAACATGTTCCAGGCTGGAAGGAACTGGTCTCAAGTTCATGCACAAAAGGGTTTGAAGAAGAAAGTGTTTAACAAGAGCGTGGGATAAGGGAGAAGAAAAGAAGCCATGCATTAGATAACATGATTTATACATGTACAGTGCAACTCAGGGAAGGGAGCGTGTCCTAATTAGAACTTGCAACCCTCCAAAGAAGGCTCAAGCTGAAGACTTCTGCCTCCAAGTTTCTTAGTAATCAGTAATTCTGTAATTACAGAATGGTTTGGGGTTGGAAGGGACTTGAAAGATTATCTCATCCCACCCCCTGCCATGGGCAGGGACACCTTCCACTGTCCCAGGCTGCTCCAAGCCCCATCCAACCTGGCCTTGGACATTTCCAGGGATGGGGCTATTGCTCCAAACAGCCTGATCCTTTTACCTTTTTTTCAGTGATGCCCAGCAACAGGACAAGGAGTAATGGATGATAACTATAATACGAGAAGTTCCACCTCAACCTGAGGAAGAATTTCTTTCCATGGAGGGTGGCAGAGCTCTGGAACAGCTGCCCAGGGAGGTCGTGGAGTCTCCTGCTCTGGAGACATTCCAAACCCACCTGGACTCATTCCTGTGTCACCTGCTCCAGGTGACTCTGCCTTGGCAGGGGGGTTGGACTGGGTGATCTTCTAACCCGAATGGTTCTGTGATTCTACACAGAAGGACAAGGGAAAGTCTCCATCAGCTGAGCCTCATCCAGTCTCCATCTTCATTCTCCAAGGACCTTGTTCAGGCACTCCTCCATGGGAACACCCGGTCACAGTCAGACCCCTCCCCGTGACTGCACTGCACGGAGCTCAGGGAGACAAAAGAGGATCTGGCTGTGCTGCTCAGGAAGAGGGACCCTTTCCATTACACAATAATTAAATTGCCTGTAATTATGTTCTTGACAGTGAAATGCAGGCAGTAAATGATCCTAACATTCTGCTCTCCCTCCTCTTCCCAGGACCCCCCCAGCTGCCCCTCCTCTCTAAATGCTGAATTATTTTACAGTTGATAGTTCCTTAGATTTGCCGACCTTTAAAAACTGAACACTACATGCCTGTTGAATTTTAATCAATTTATTTTTTTCAACTGGAAATGTCAGACTTCTGTACGGAATTACTTGGTGCCGGCTGATGTGACAAAGACTCAAAGTTCAGCATCTGAAGCCGCAGAGGAGCAGCGCCTTGCGTGCATTAGCACAGATAATTTGCAGGATGTGAAAATGAGAGCAGGAGTGAGGGAGCATATATTTTTCATTAGCTTTGGTTTAGAGGGTTCGGGAACCTGCATTTATTTCATCTGGTGAACTCTGGCCTCATTAAATCCAGACAGTGGCTGGTAATGACTGGAAGTAAGAAGCTGCGAAGGCCACTAAAGGGCAGGAGGTAAAGTGAGTTCACTGGTGGAGTGTGGAGGGGACCATGATGGGAGAGCTCTGCTGTGCCCACTCTGTGGTACCCAGCGTGGCACAGGAGGTGCCCAAACAATTTCCAGCCTCCACTGGCCCAGTCCATTAGCGCTCGTTCTGCCACACGCTGCACTCTGGCCCTGGAGACCCCAGGCTGTGACCTGAAGAGCCCAGAAAGGCTTCACCCGCTGTGCCAGCCTTTCCCTGCCGAAGGACATTAACCCTCTCATTAGCACGGAGCCTGGCTGGCACTGCCTGCAAGGATTGCACATTCCCCAGCTGGAGCAGAGCCCACCTGCACAGGAGGGAAGCAGCTGAATTGCAAACACCGTCCTGCAGGCTGAGTGCTGCAGAACCTGGGCCAGTGAGTGTGCACCAGTGAGGAACCTTCTGGTCTCTACTGGGGTTTGCTGGCTTTCATCCTAACTTTGGCATCACATTTGTGAGCTACAGAAATGCTGGGGGTTCTCTGCCTCCTTTCTGAGCAGAATTTCTCTCCCGTCACTGGCTAGGACTCTTCACATTAGTCCTGTCCTGCGTCACCTACTTCCCCACCATCAGTCATTCAGGCATAAGTTATCACCTTCTGGTTTCATTCTGTCAGCAGTCTCTGGTGTTTCCCTTCAGTGCTATAGTCTACTCCAATCTTGGACCATGACAGCCCCAGAAACATGTTTCTGTCCTATTAAAATTTAATTCCTCTTTTGGAATAGAGACTTCTCATCACACACAACCGGATGGATAAATGTTTGCTAAGGTGACAAGGATTGAGTATATTTAATCTTCCTTCCTTCTCTTTAAAAAACTCTGCCCATCGTTGCCTCTTGGCACAGGTACATTAAAATCAATAATGAACCTTACAAACTGATCTGTGATAAAATATGGTCTATCTTCCTCCACTGAACTGTAATAAGCAGCTTTTTCAAACCCATTCACGTACTTGTGTGCAGCAGAAGCGATGTGATGGCTGTGTGTTGGTTCAAGGAAAGTTCCAGGAGGCTCTAAGGATTGAGGTGCCTCAAACACAAGTGTCCTTCCAGTGGCACAAACCACCTGTAGCTAGAAATGTACTTGGAAACTGCCTGACCTAAACAGTCATTCCTTACTCATCCTGATCTTAGACCCTCTCTGAAGCTTTGCTCTGTGAGGTAGGGGCCAAGGAACCTTTAGTCTGACACAGCACCACGGATCCTTTATTATGACTT
This sequence comes from Aleadryas rufinucha, assembly GCA_013397815.1. Taxonomy (NCBI): domain Eukaryota; kingdom Metazoa; phylum Chordata; class Aves; order Passeriformes; genus Aleadryas; species Aleadryas rufinucha. Next base: position 488,535 of record VZTH01018483.1, on the reverse strand, counting down.
CATTTGCTGAAATGCATTTCAATTGGAAAATGCTCATGGATGGACATCAGTTCTTTCTAATGGAGGATGAACCAGCTTGGATGAGCTCATAACTGGAGCAGGACAAGTCTAATGGGTAAAGATGCAGAACTGAGTTGAGGTGGGACACAGGACTGTCACCCAAAGAGTGACTGAGGTGTGATTGATGCCAGCCTTGCTCTGAAGCAGGTGGAGGCAGACCTGAACCTGCATTTATCTTGTCTTAGATGACTCTGCTGATCACAAATGCATTGACTCATCTGAGGGAACCTGTTCTTTGTGCTTCCCTTCTCAGTTCAGCCCATAAAATTTTGAGATCTCATTTTTGCCCCAAAGAAGACAAAAAATTTCTTTGAATTTTGAGTTTTGCGAGAAAGGGAACCATCCCTGCTGTGCAGCTTTTCTTTATTTAGCTTAGAGGTCCTGCTTCTCGAATCCTCCTGTATGAAAAGCCCTCAGAGAAGACAGAGCCTATGGAAAGCAACCCAGCCCAGGCTTACTAACTATTCATCAGCCTTCCCTTTAAAGGAGGCAAATGTTATTATTCCCTTTGCCAAAAGGGAGTGTGAACACATCTGCTCCTCCACCCACCCTCTTGGCACCCCCTCGCAGTGCAAGCTCCCACAGCTCACCCTCTGTCACAGCTCCACAGCCCACGACAAAAGCCTGTGTTTCAGCGAGGTCTTGCTCTTCATCTCCAGCCCTCTCGGTGGCTGGGTCAGGCCCCTTCCCTGGCCTTTGTTTCAGGTTAAGCAAATGTCAAGCTCATTTGGAGGTTCCTCGCCCCCCTGGCTGTGCTGCAGATGTTCCTGGTCCTCTCCCAGCCGCAGGACTCTGACATTTACATCCCAGCCAGGCAGGAGGTAATTGTGGTTCCGTCGGATTTTGCTAATCACCAGTTATGTCCAGCTTCAGAAACAAGCTCAGGTGGCCAAAGCTTATTTTCCTCATTTCCTCTCTCACATTCTCACATTCTCACATCCTCACCTACCCCTGCCTGGTCCTCCACCCTCCCGCCCCACCACTTACCTGCCTGTGGTCATTTGATGAAATACAAGTTAAAATAAAAAATTGCATATTTTGTAGAGGAGATTAGAATAGCCTGAATTTCCTTCTCCTCCATGCATGATCATCCCTCCCAACTCTCCCCATCCATTCTGAACCCAGTAGGGAAGATGCTAAAACCCACTGGCAGAGCTGGTGATGGGGAAAGTCTGAGTTTGGGATCCCTGCTCATCTGGGAGATCCTGGGACACACTGGGTGTCAGGGGTGAGGTGAACTCAGTAAAGAAAGCAGGTTCTGCCCTTTGCATTTTTCTAGTCCAGACACAACACCAAACCATAAAAAGGACCTGGCACTTTTCCCTGCTGGAGAATCTCCTGCAAATGGGGCTGTTTGACAAGGGGATGGATTAGGTGGCATCTGGAAGTCCTGTTCACCCCCAGTTTTCTGTGATTCTGTAAGGCTGACATTTAAGGATCAGATCAAGACTGAAACAGTGGCATCTGCAGGGCTCTACTAATAACAAACTTCATTCAGATTTGAAAATGAGTTTTGACCAGGACTATCGATTTCCCTCTTTGCTTTGCCTTGCCAGTGCGCATGCATGTGTGTGTTTGCAATTTCAACCTGAAAGACTGAAAGGCACCACTCCCTCCTCTTCCTGACTTGTGTGCACCTCCCCTTTGAAGCCCCAGTAAGGGACTTCATTAAAAAAAAGCAAACTACAGCAGTCAGGAAGTGCAAGGGGAGGAGAAATCAGAAGAACTGATGAGGACAGCAAGTGTTTGAAAGCTGAAGAAGAACTGATGAGGACAGCAAGTGTTTGAAAGCTGAAGAAGAGGAGGAGCTGTGGCAGATGTTGCCAGCTGTTGCTCAGTGCGTGGGTGTCACATCAGCCCACCCCTACTGAGGAGAACAAGCCCACAGATTAAGTCTTTGTGCTGTGACCCTGCTGCTGCTGTCCTGTCGTATTTTAGTTGACACCTCTCCCCAGGCCCCGTCTGTCCTGTTCTCATCCGTAATCCTCATCCACCAGTCGGCCCTGGCTGCTCTGTTCTGTGCTCTGGCCCTCGCTGCTGTGTCCAGTGGCTGCCAGCCAGCTGTGAACAACTGGGGAAAGACATCTTTATTCATAGGATTGAAGCCCTCTAAAATCGTGAAATCAATCCACTCTTTGTTTTGTGTATAAAAAGAAAAAAATCTACTTGTTTTATAGCCTCTCTCTTTTCCCTCTTTCAAATTTGCTTGTTTTCCTGGAATGACACTTTGTTCTATCATCAGAACGGGAGTGCTGACATGTATTTTTCCTTCTCCATATTACACTGCTCCCTGTGTAAGTTGTCTTTTACCAGCCTCCAGAAGGTTTTCTCTGAGCTGTCAGGATATTCTGAAACTCCCCCATGCAGAAGCAACTTTCACCTCACACCGCAGCCTTGCCTATCATGCAAAAAAATCACATGAATCCTTCCAATGCCTTCCTTCCTCTTCTTCTCTCATTTGACCAAAGAAAATCAGTAAAATATTAAAATATTACTATATTAGTAAAATATAGAATATTATTATATTAGGAAAACATAGAATATTAGTTTTAAAAGGAAGGGGTTGTATAGGCAGAAGTGAAAGGCCAGCTGTCCATCTAACCTTGAATCTACCCTGTATTTAAACTCATTATTCCATCTTTATTCTTTCAATCACCGAATGTTTTCTCCCTAGGACTTCCACCTTATCCTGTTTTTAACACTGGCACTTTTTGAGAGAGGGCTGGTGAAATGTAGCAGAACAGACTGCATTGTAGGACATTTGTTTCATTTCGTGCAGACAGCAATCTTTTCTCATTTGATCTCTGCTGGCTCCTCTGTGACCCCTTTGCTCCAACTTTTATTCCTGCTCCTACTTCCAAAACTCAGCAGAAGAAAGTGAAGACCCTGCAGCCCCTGCAGCTCCGAAGGTGTGACCCTCCCTCCCCGAACTCCCCAGCAGCCGTTCCACCACATGCAAATTTTTACAGCCTATCAATAAAAGGATCTAGAGGCCAAATGGAAATTGAGCAGCTGCTTAAATTGCTTGAGGGGAAAGAAAGCCATTCAAAGAGAGTTATTATTATTATTTTAAACATTCAAATGAATGACCCAATCGATTTCAGGCCTCTTTGTTCTGTAAGCCCTTGCCAGGAATCCCTGAGCGCTCCAGCTGCAGGACTGGCAGCTCTGCCTTGGATAATTCAGAGCACGACTGAAAGCCCCACTTCTCATCCCCCCATGTCCCTCCAGCCCCTCTGGGGCTGTCATTTCCCCAATCTCCTGTCCCTCCCAGGCCACAGCATTGAGAGGATTTCAGCAGACAAATGTATTTCCCTGAAAATCCCTCTGCATGGGGTACAAGGGGAAGACTCCTGGGAAATTTTCCCTCTGGTCAGGGCAGAGTCCAGGGCGAGTCCTTATCATACTCATGAGGCTGTAAAAAAACCTTTTGTGAGAAGGGGCAGAAACAAGTAGGATACCAGAGGGGCTTCTCTTCAGCCCCTGACAGCAGAATTATCTGAGTGTTGCTGTGTCTAATATTGGCTTTGCATAATGTGATTAATTGATGGATTTTCAGCGTGTGACTAGCACTGCACTGGACTTTAGTGCATTTCCACTTTGAAGACTCTAACTAGAGACCCTCAGCTTAATTTTAGTAATCAATACTCTGACTGGAGCAAGGCTAAGCTGGCCACACGCTTCCGTCAAAGCCACGCGTGCCATTCCTCATCTTTATTCTCCTTCTCAGTTCCTTGACCGCTGACCTCTCCAGCAGCAATCAGCCTCTCTGGCCCTGTCATTATCCTTGCTGTAATGATGAAATAATAGCTCTCTGCCTCGAGCCTGCCATCAGGATGGTCCCGAGTGCAGATGGCCTGGTGTGCTCTCCAAGCCAGGGGAAATGCCAGGGGATGCATCACTGCCTGCAGGAGCATCCGCAGCTCCAGTGGTCCAGCTCAAATGTCCTTCCTCAATGGCACTTCTGCACAGCCCTCAGGGACAGAGCTGCTGGCAGCCGAGGTTCCAGATGCCATGTGCGAGTTCAGGTCCATCCCTCCCCTCAGTACCCCACAGAAAAGTCACTCTGAATGGGTTTGTCAAATGTGTTTATTGTGTTTATTGTGTTTATTTATCACTTTTTTTGGTGAGGTGCTGGATCCTCATCAGGACACTTTGGATTCATGCACTGCCCTTGGAAAAAGTACTTTTTGTCTGTGTGCATCTGTTTACCTGCGTTACCTCTGTGTATGTGTGTCTTATTAGTGCTGACTGCAAACTTCATTAAGACTGAAGTTGTCTCCTGGAAATATTTGCATAACACTCAGCTGGAAGAGACACCCTCAGCTGTGGGAGTGACTGCACAGGCTACAAGAACAGGGCACTGCAGGGCATCACACACTGCCCTCCCTTCTGGATCGGGCCTTTCTGCAGAGTTCAGCATCTGCAAGAACTTCATTTCCACCTGGAAGGACCTCGTTTCCACCTGTTTCCAGACTCCATAAAGCTGGCAGCCCCTGCGAAATTCAACCTAACTTCCTTGCCCATCCACCTCTTGTTTGTTTGTTATTTTAATCTTCCTCCCGTCCGCAGTGTGAAGAGAAAGGGCTGATTGACAGCTTAACTGTTTCAAATCAATAGAAAGAGCACTTGGAGATTAAAGCAATTTAAACAAGGTGTTTATGTGGAGCTAAAACTGCACTTGAAGGAAACAAGCGAAGGAGCTGAAGGAAGTGGGTCAGGCACAGACACAGGGAACCTGCCAGAGCAGAGGTAAGATTACAGCAATAGGCTGGGATGGCTTTTCATCACAAAGAGATCACTGCTTTCCATAAAGGAGGCGTAATCTCGAAATTGCTTTAGCTTTCGACTGATTGTTCCATCGATTTAGACATGCGGGCCCTGCCCCTCCTTCTATCCGGGTGCTCTAATCTCTGGCACATCTCTCTCGTTAGGATTGGGATGCGCTGTTTTTGTAACCGGGCTGTAGAGACATCCCTGGCTGCACCTCAGAGATGTCCCCTGGTGCCCTGGTTTGCTGGGCTGGAGAGCAGAGGCAAAGCCCGGCAGTGCTGAGACTCCTGCCTCTGGCTCATCAGGTACCTCAGGGGCGACTCTGAAACCATTGCAAAGCTCCCATTACATTTTTTAATCAATGCAAAGGCCCTGTCCCCTTGCTAAATTGCTTGATCTCCTCCCCTTCCCAGGCTTTTAGGTAATTGCTGTAGATGAGCACTGCTGCGTAGCAAGGATAGCTGAGCCAGGGCTATTGATCAATCCAAATGCGCTCTTGGCATGGTTTAGAGGAGCTTTACAAACTCACCCCAGGGGCAGATCGGGTTTTTCACGCAAATCAAGCAAGTTTCATGTTCTTAGGGCTTTTCGTAGCCCTAAGGGGTCAGTTCTCCCTACAGCCACTGAGGATGTGACCCTGTGTGGAAACAATCCTGCAGAAGATACGCAGCCTGCTCCAGAGAGCTGGAACTGGAGAGAGAAAGGGGGCTTGGGGAAGCTCAGTGTCAAGGACAGGAAAACCTGTAATTACAATGTTAAAACCTCTGCTAAACCTGCAGGTGTAGATCAGCAAAGCCCCCTGGCCTCCAATCCAGACACAAAGGATGACGGCTTTTGGGGCCACCACAGAAGATAGGAAGTCCTCAGGCCTGTTTTAACCAGGCTTCCAGGGAGCAATTCCCTATTTCTGTCAGTCTCAGGGAGATAATGTCAGGTCCCAAGTCCCAAGCAAGGATGTGAGAGCAGCATGGGTGGTAAATTATTGTTTACTTTCTGTGTCTCCAGGAGCATGCAGGGGGATTCTGCCTCTCTGGCTTCACAAGAGCATCAGGTAGAAACACCTGCTGCTTTGGTGGGGTCCCTGAGCGTGTTTTGAAGGCCACCACAGCACTGCTGTACCCTCCTTCCAAGCGTTCAGTATTTTCTTGGTGACAGGTGACCAGCTGACAGAGTAACTCAGCTGGTGCCACAGGAGCTGTCACAGCTCTGTGCAGTTGCTGTGCCTGACAAGGCAGGGCCCATCTTCCTGGGAGATGTGGTGTTTGCACTGAGGCTGTGTCACCTGGCTCGTGAGCTCCGTGTTAAACCTTTCAGCTGCTCTGTCCTATCCTCCTGGAGTACTCTCTCTGAGGCACAGCCAGCAAAGCTCCTGGGTCTTCCAGGAGCATGGGTGAGTCCATTTATCTTGGTATGGGATCTGACCAGGGCCAGGTTTGAGCAACCTGGTCTGGTGGAAGGTGTCCCTGCCCATGGCAGGGGCTGGAAGGAGATGATTTTTAAGGTCCCCTCTAACCCAGACCAGTCTGTGATTCCATGCCTCAGGTAACTGGACAGGTTTGCAAGAGTTCAGACTCCTCCTGCACAGATACAAAGAGCTTTACTGCGCTGTGAGTGCAGTGGCTGATCTCTGAGTCAGGGATCACCGTAATTACTTGCCACAGCATCACTTGGAATATGTTTTGCTGGAAGTCCTGCCTGGTGTCTGACCCATGCCTTTGAAATGCACAGCTTTCTCTGCAGAGATGGGACAGCAGCCTCTGTGTGCAGGGACAGGACCTTAGGAGATGATTAATTCTAAGGAGCTTTATTTAACCAGAGGCTGAAGGTCTGAGCAGGGTATTGGTTGCTGTGTAGAGTCCAGAGTCACCCAGGCACTGACAGGGCCTCACAAGCTGTGAAACACAGCCCTAGCATGGGCTGGCACTGGTGGAAGGTCTCCAGCTGAACCACTACCAACGTGGGCTCCTGCCACGCAGGGTCCAGCCTGCAGCTCCTCTCTGCTGTGCAGATGGGCTGGAGCTGGGGAATCCGGGGTGCACACAAGCACAGCGTGTGGGTTCACAACACTCTATCAGTCTGACACGGGGACCCTGTGACTGCAGATCCTCCCACCCGCAGCAGAACTGGGAGCTGGGAGCAAGTGCCATCCAAATCCACCCAGGAGAGGGGGAGATATGCTCCTGGAAAGCTGGCTCTGCCCCAAACACCCTGCTTCTCATTTTCTGGCAGGTGTCAGCCATGTGGGTTGCTCAGAGGGCAGGGGAACTTTGCATGGAGACAACGAAAATTTGGGATGAATTCAGCATCAGCAAATCTTCTACAAAAGCACCAGCCTCCTGTGGGCTACTGCCTTTGAAATGGGCTGGGAGCCTGCTGGAAATGGGGAGGGAAAAACATCACATTTGCAGCTTTTACCCCCTTCCCTGAGATGTGCATTGCAACTCCTGGGCCTGTGCCATCCCTCCCTGCCCACCCGGAGCCGGAGCACATCCGTTATGCGCCAGCTGACAGATTCAGCAGTGACAGATTAGCTGAGCTGGAGAAAGGCCATTTGGACCCCGGGATGCTGGCGGAAGGGTCCAACATCCGGCAGCAGGAGCACACAGAGCAGAGAGGTGTGCGCTCCTCTGGGAACCTCATGGGAGCCAGAAACCCCACAGAAGCAGGAAGGGACATTTGAGCCATGGGGATGGATAAAGGATATTTTACTACAGGTCCTGAGCTGGCTGCTCCTGCCTAAGACCTTTTGGGTGGCTTGAAGGTTATCCTCCCACCTGGAAAATGTTCGGCAGCACATTTTCGCAATTGGCATCCATCCATGTTTCCCCATGAGCACAGGCAGCGGCACAGCAAGTTTTCAGCCATGCAGAACAGGAGGGAACTCACCCTGGGAGCCCCTTCCCCACATCCCACATGCTGGCAAAGGCTTCCACGTGGAATGGAGCAGCTGTAGGGAGATGCAGGTGTGATTGCACAGGTTGGGAGCAATGTTAGGGAGACGTGAGAGCAAAGCAAGGTCAGCTCTGACACCTCTTTGTGTAGCATCAGAGGATGCTTTTGCGTTGCTAGCCACTCATCTGTGCCAGTTTGCACCAGCTGAGCACTTGGGCCATGAGTTTTGTGTGCTCATGGCATACAAGATGTTTTACATTTCACTGTGTTGCTTGTAAAAAAAGAAAAAGAATTGTATTGAAGCTAAGGACGGATATCTTCAACAACAGGCTGAATAAATACTGTGCCTTATTTATGAGACTTTAATTCTCCCCCAAATTAGAACCTGACTAAAACATGAATCTATTCCCAAGTTCCTCACAGAACACAGAAAACAATGCCTGTTTAAATGCAGATTAATTCCATTTTTGAATGTAAAGGCAGGTGGAAAATGCACTGAATTCCCATGTGTGTCTAATTCTTACGACTGCGACATTCTTAGGAATGTGACATTCTTAGGAATGTCTCCATTTAGCTGCTGGGGAGAAGGTGCAGCTCAGCACCTGATGGTGCAGATGAACCATAAACCAGGGGAGATGGAGATACCCAGTAAAGTGTCCCAGTTGCTCACTGTGCGTGCCACATCCATGACATCTTTCCTGGACTCAATCTGCCCTCCTGTCATCGCCTTCCCCACCTAAACATGAGAAGTTTTTGTGTAGACAGCAGGGGCACGACATCAGAAATGAAATGCCATGACTCTCCCTGGGAAAAAGCAAACTGTGACAGGAGCTCCAGATTTCCCATCTCATCTCTCTCATGGATCTGTGAAAATCTAGAGGGTGAAATGACTTGCATAGAGGCGTCAGGCTGCTCTATGGAAATAGAGTTCCCTCCTTGCTTTTAGGAAGCCTGGGAAGTACTGCCTTCTGTGGAACCGGTTCCCTGTGGGGAGAGTGCCCTGCTGAACACCCTCTGCTCTCATTCAAACCATGAGGCCCAGGCTGTGAGATGTCAGCTGCAAAAATCCTCTGTGGGAAGAGGGAGTTTTAGGAGAAGGCCACCAAAACAGCATTGCCTTTCTCCTTGTCTGCTGCTGGCCAGTCCCAGTGGGGCTGGAGGAGTGGGGAATTCTGTGGCTATTGCATTCCAGGGTGCAGGCAGTGAGGATTTCCTTAAACTAATAAAGCAGGGGGCCCTGGGAGCCTGCAAGGAAAGCCAGTGTTGTTCAGCAAACTGAAGGAGTCGAGTTCTGGCTGTGCCTCACTGCACCACTGAGCACCTGCACACATTCTGAGGGCTGCCAGCAGGCAATTCCGGGGTAATGGCAATAACCCAGCCTGATACAGCTCCCAGGCGTGTGAAAGGTGATGGGAGAAGATGGGGAAATTTCTTTCCTAAGGCTATTCTTTCTGTGCATTCTCAGGTCTGAGATTTCCATTCCCCCATTCACAGGTATAATGACATGCTCTTAATGGCTGTAAAATTACAGAGCTCTTTCTTAACTCCAGCTCCAGCACATCACTCTCTGACCTCCTGCAGCAGTGAATTACATGAACTGACTAAACAGTACATCAGCTCTGGTGGTGGTTTTTTTTTTCTTTTGACCTGTATTAAATTTGCCTAACCATTAATCTAATCGAATAAGATCACAGTTTCCATATTATGATTCCAAGGCAAGAAGAGCAATAAATTTCTGTTCACTAAGACTCTCATAATTCTGAAATACTCCTGCCATTAACATTCCTCCCCCGGCTAAATACCTTCTGAGAATCTCTGCCACATGGGGTGGCCATAGACAAACCCCATTTAGGTCTTCAGTTACTTTTGTTTCCCTTTGATTTTTCAATCTCAATTAAACATTAACATCTTCCCCAGTGTGAAATGACCCATAAACACCCTGTGCTAGAGTCTAAGTATATCCAGGTTAGATTTGGCCAAATATTTCCTTCAACACCTGGCAGACATGGGCACAAGCTCTTTATCCCATGCAGAAAATTCAAATCCGATTTCTCAAAGGTCACATTTCTTTCTGTTCCCTGAAGTAGCAGAGCTGTCCTGTGACTGTCCATTGATATCCACATGCCTGGAGAAATACTTGGAAGCCCTTCTGCTATCATAACTGTGATGAACTAATGTGACCCAATCAGTAAATACTTACCTTGAGTTGAATCTGTTGCTGGATTAACTTTACAAGAGCCCAGTACTACCCTGGATGTTTCACCACCTTGGAGTATCAAACCCAGAACTCACAAAATGTTTCAAGAAGCAGAAAGTGACCCCATCCTCTTGTTGGTGAATAACACATTAGAAAGATTATTCCTGACCTAATATTAACCAAGGTGGATCTTTCCTTCTGCTCATCCTCCTCCTCCTCCTTGGATGCTCTGATCTTTGCTGATCTCAGACCTCTCCTATCCCGTCTGTTGATCTTTAACCCTCTGCCCACTCTGCCTCAGTCAGTAAACCCCACCTTCAGCACAATCAGGTCTCCTAAAAGCATTTTTGAGCTGGGCAATCCAGTCCAATCTCTGCAATAACACTGCCCTGCGATTGCAGGGAATCTCAGAGCAATCTGAAAAGGCAGGAGAGTGTCATTAGCCACATTTCACAGATGGCAGGCACAGGGAAGGAAATGATTTATTTGAAGTCATACCTCAAGGCGGAGATGGAGGCAGGGAAGGAACACAGGAGTCCTGACTTGCAGTTCCATGATGGAGTGTAAGTGGGAACCCACGGAGTGCTTAAAAGTCTCTCCAGGTACAGGGAACGCCAGGGCTGCTCTGGCAGAGCTGGCTGCTGGCCAGCTGGAGAAAGAGAGCACATATGGGGCTCAGCTGAAAGAAATTAAATCCTCCCCTGGGAGTTCCAGACTTAATTGGCTGCTTTATGACCAAGTCAGCTAACAAAAATCTTGGGCTACATCCCTTTGCTGCAGCTGAGCAGGCTGTGAAGTCCAAACCAAGTCCTATAAACACTGCTTGAGCCTCCAGAGACCCCATTTCTGCTTTGTGCTTAGCAAAATATGTCCCTTCTTCTGTGAGATTAGGGTTTTTTTCCTTTATTATCTTTGTTTTCTTTTTCTTTTTTTTTCCTTTCTTTTTTCCTATGGACTCATCTCAGTGGCATTGACAAGGGAAACAACCAACAAGAGATTTGCAGGAGCTGTGAGACTTCTGTGTGGATAAATGCAAATGTTTTCCCAACACTCCTCCTGCATACACCTTCCAAGCCAGCTCCAGGTCACCAAGAGAGACCTACACACCAGGCAGGCTCTGAAAAGCTCTATCAAGAAACCTTCTGACCCTACCAGAACAGGACATGCACCCATGGTTTTCTTTTCCCTGCCCATATGTCCCATTTGCTTTTCAGTACTGGCAGCACTTTGCTTATAAATTTCCTTCTTCTCCTTCAGTCTCTTTTTTCCTCCCTCTCCCCTCCTCTCCTGGGCCAAGCCACAGCACCACTGTGCCCAGGCAGTTGGGCAAGGGCAGCTGTACAAATGGAATATGGGGACTCATGGAATTTGAGTCATTTTTTAGTGGCATAATTACAGCCCTTGGGGACCTGGGTTGAATCCTGGGGTCCATCCTTTAGCAGAGCAGCTATTCCAGTCCAGAGAGAGGCTGGGGGGACCAGAACGAATGTCCTGCACAGATGACAGTAACCAGGATAAAATCCAGAAAAACAGCAGGCAGGATGCAAAGATCTCCCTGGAGCTGGTTGCTCTGACAAATACATGCCAGCCCTTGCTTAGAGCAGAGCTCTGTGGCCTTATAACTGCACAGGGTGGTGGGAAAAGGGACAAGGAGGGGAGGCACAAGCCTTGTGACAGAAGAGGCAGGAGAGAGGCAGGAGAATGCACCCACAGCAGGGAGCTGCATGGCACAGGAAGGATCCACACCAGCGAGTAAGGAAAGCAGATATCCAGCATGCAGCACCCTTGGGGATCAGTCTGCACTCCCAGCATAATGATCACTGCTGTCACTGGCCTGGGAGATAACCCTGTGCCACCCTCCTTTCTCGTGTGTCTCAGCTCCAGGTGAGCCGTACCCTGCTGCTGGAGAGCAGCTCCCACTCTAAAAATCCCCCTGAATGCAGACTTCTGACTGGCAATGAAGACATGCCCTTATTCTTTTCCCCTTCCCCATCTTCAGGGCTGCAAGGAGCAAATCAAGCCTCTTCCCAAGTGTGAAAATGCAACCTGCAGAGTTTGGTGGTAGAAAGGGCAGAGCAGGGCCCTGCCTCCCACAGTTTGTTTCAAGTTTGTTTGTCTCAAAATGCCTCGAGTGTTTTAGACTTTCACTGTTGTCAAAGGTGGCAGACAGGGCAGTGCTGTTATTCTGCTGAGGGAGAGAAATACAAATAAAAATAAGAATAAAAAATAATAACCATGTGCCTTCATTGTGACTCAGGGTCATGGGAGACAGTACAGGATAAAGAAGGACCTGGGACCTCATCTGCTGTTGCCCTGTGTGAGTCCAGAGGGTTTTGTAACATTTTAAATATCAAATACAGCCTCAGGTAGTCTGATGAAGTCTGATACTTCCGTCAAGCACCCAGATATCAAGAGACTGACTCCTTCTTCTGCACAGGTTTGGGCTATATTTTGGAAACGATTAAACAGTTGGTGTTACTTTTTTTCCCAAGGTCCCTAATCCAAATGCTTTGGCACCTCCAGAAATGATACTCTGAGAATTTGCTTCATCAGGCAACACAGATACCCTCAGCAGTGAGTTATTTGCTCTTCTTTTGCAGGCAGGGGAGAGAAACTGATACCTCTAGGGTGCAATCCATCCTGTGCTGGTGTCCACAGCAGGTGAAATGAATCATGCCCTTGGCACTCCTCTTGCATCCGTGGCCTGGAAAAGGCAGCCTGATGCAATGGAGCCAGACAAACACTGCGGGCATCCAGAGTGAAGAGAGGAGACTTTCCGGGCTCTTCACGAGAGCAACCAGGAAAGAAAGCAGCCAGGAAAAGAGAGCAGCCAGGAAGGCTTATTTGGGAACATTTACACACCTTTGTATGGACAGTTTGTACCATTCCCCTCTCCTCTAGCTGTTGCCACTTGTAGTGCTGGCACAGAGCTCCAGGTTACCCTTCTGGGGGGAGCCTCAAAGGGTGCCACGTCCGGGCTCCAGGTCTCCTCCACCCCACCCTCACAGGGACCTTGACAGGGACCTTGGCTGCTCTTCCAGTGGCCTCATGATGGAGCCAGAGCCGCGCACGGCCCCGGAGAGCAGGGGATCCCACCTGCCAGGGACGGGGCGGGAGCATCCATGCAGCTCCTGTAATTTCTCTAATGGCTTTCTTTGGCTTGATAGATATTGAAGGAAGCTTGTTGCCGGGGCAATTTTCGTGGAGAGATAATAAGAGATCATTTTCAAGTGAGCAAAACTTTAATGGCACATTCTGGTAATGAGGCAGCAAGGAGAGTAATGACCGGAGACCTCGGAGTGCGAGCACATTGTGAGAGGGGGGAGAACTCTCAGTTCACTGCTCAAGGCAGACTTTGGAGGCCTGATCTGTGTCCCCTTCAGTTCAGCCTGGTATGCTGCTGGTTACAGGGAGAGGAAGATTAAGATCCAAGTGTTGGTAGTGGGGCTGGATGGCTCCATGGAGATGCCCCAGTGAACTCACTGGGGAAACAGGAAGACTCTGTAGGGCTCAGGCACCAAACGCTCCCATCTTTTCCTTCAGCAGAAGACAAATTGGAGAAAAAAGTCAAAGGAGACCTGGATACTCCTGAGCACAACCGTGGGCTTTCTCTCTTAAAACAGTGGGAAATATTTTAGCCTGTGTGTGTTAAGATACCGTGTTCCTGGAGATGGGAGGGGAAGGGTTGTAACAGAGGGTGAAGGTCCTGTCTGGTTTGAGCTCTGTGTTCTGAGATCGACATCTGCAGAAACCCTTAGGAAGCAGATGTGAAATTCAGGGATGCTGGTAGAAGCAGAGGGTGCAAAGGCAGAGATCAAGGGTTCATGAATAGGGAAAGACAATGATAAAGGAAGACTAAAAAAATCCCACTTATGCAATTAGGTTTTAGATCCAAGGAGGATCTATACCCATTCCTTTGGTGAATTCTGTAACTATGGAACTCAGCAGCCAGTGGCTAATTAAAGCCACTTCTGAATTAGGAGAGCAAAATGTCCCCATATTAGATCACTGCAAAGTCACAGATTGCAAAAGACCATGGAAAACCTGTGTGGGCCCAAAGCCACCTAAGGTCCAGGACCGTGCTTTCCAGTCAGTTTTGAATGTCTAAACTGAGGAAAACTTGCCCAGGAACTGAAGTACAAAAGAGGCTGTGGATTTCCTGCCTCCTCCTGGAGGTATGAAGCACTTTCATGCCTCTCCATTCCTTGAATTCATCTCTGCAGCTTGGTTTTGGCAGTGCTTTTAAGAAGGGTTCTCAGTCAGCTGCTTCTTAAGGGCAGCCAAAGCCAGTTGCTGTTTACCTCCTCTCAAAAGAAGGAAGGTGAAGGGTCTGCTTTGCTCCAGCCTCGTTAAGAGTTGTTTCATTAATCACAGCTTTCCCTTCAAAACCAGAGACAATCTGTCCAATTAACATTAAAGCTCTGGCAGTCGCTTGTGACAGTGGGGAACTTTGCAAGCAGCACTCTGACAAGCATCACTATAAGTTTCACATTTTTAAAGCTGCTCACAAACAAACCAGCCCAGTCTCACCTCGTTAGTCCCCTCTGCTCCCTGCTTGCACAGAGCCAGCCTCCTTTCTAGTCACTCTTACAGTGAATCCCAGCAGAGCTCGGGTCCCGCAGTGCTTCTCCCAGACCTCCGGGACTGTGTAGGCATTCCTTTGTACTACACCCTGACACTGGACTGCACCTCAACTGAGGTCAGAAAGAATCATCATATTAAAGTGCAGGTCCAGTAGAAAAGGTCACTAACAATGTCTTGTCTCCAAATGCCACGTGATCAGAGAACAGTAGGAGTAGTAGTGTGCGGAGAAAAAGTTACCCAGTTAACTCCAAGCCTCTTAGTCTAACCTTGACTGGAGATTTCAAAGTGAATTTTGAAGGGAAGAACAATTAAATACGCAGAGATAAAGGGGAAATGAGATAAGATGCAACACGGGTTTACGAAATGTATATTGTGTCAGACGAACATGATAGCTTTGTTTTGATAAGATACCTGATTTTCTAGACAAAGGAAATGCTGCTGATCTCCTTTATCTAGGCTTCAGTCAGGTATCTGATAGGTGCCATGTGGGAAATTATTAGTGAAGCTGAAGGAAAGGAGGATTAATAAACTGTAAGGTGAGGTGCAGATCTCTGGAGGGAATTTACCAAAAGAGTTTCTCTCACAGAACTGTTTGGGAACTGATCTTTTCTTCTTGTGGATGATCTTGGCAATAAAAGCAGGATCCTGAGGCTAAAACGCTCAGTGACACAGAACTGGAAGTTTTGACAATGCAGAGAAGAATGAGAGTACAAGTCTGAAACAATTAAGTGACCTTCAGAATCAGAATAATTGAAATGAGAGGGGAAACAGAAAGTTTGAGATGACAGGTCAGGAATGTGAGGACTTGCGGTAGTCTGAGATATAATGTAGGAGATGATGAGCAGCAAATGGCCAAGCACTGCATGGTCTAAGTGACTGCAGCCTGACTGAGATGTCAGGCAAAGAAAGGCAAATGCTATCTTTGGATGTATCAGGAGGAGTATTTCAGCAAATACAGACAAAAAATGGTGTCACTGACCACGTCTGGCTTCTTAAGGTCAGGGTGGATGAACTTAACCTTGCTTGAATGCAGAGGAGGGCTGGAAGATGGAAAACAGAATATTTACAGGGGGTCGGTAGAGTCAGGAACAGCATGTTTAATTTGGTAAAAGACAGGCTGACATGGGAGAAGCTCCAGGGAGGTAAAATGGCTCCATGAGCTGTTGGGATACAGCTCCTGAGAACACATCAGGAGAAGAGGTTCCTTGCCTGCTGGTGGAAGATGCAGACAGAAAAGAGAGGGTTTGAGGTCTGAACATCTCCTTTCACACCTGCAATGACAAGGACTGCCCTTGCTAGCCAGAAGGTCCCTGACATTCCTGTGCTCCCAGGCAGGGCTCTTTCATGTGAGTTTTTCCCAGTACTCTGAACAGCTTTCTCATTCCTGATGCTCCCGAGACTCCCTCCAGGCTCCTGACAGAGTCAGAACATCTGCGTGGGAAACTGAAGTGATGATTGCAGCACACATAAGAAAATCTAAGTCTCATGTAGCCAGAACAGGTGAGAAAACCAGGAAAAACAGGTCAGGAGAGGAGTTAGCCCAGTGTGAGAACGCAGACTATCTGTCCAGGCTCACGGTGGTCTGCCTGCTATCCTGTGCTATCCCACTTCTACTGCTCCCTGTTAGCATTTCCTGCCACTTGCTTCCTACTTTTCATCAACACAGGACAATCCCTCTGTATTTTGCTGTCTAAAGCTGCCTAAAGCTGTAAACTGGCATTTGGAGCCCAGCGCGCTGATAACATTTGCGCAGCGCATGTTTTCCCCTCCCGTCTGTTGCTCCTGTATTAGAGTCATTTTAACTCGAATAAGCGCTTTTCTTTGGCTTTCTATTTGCCTCATTTTCAGGCCTTTTGTGAAACTGGGACAAGTGCTTCCTGATGAACTGACTATGGATTTGAGGAGCTCGCTGGGAAGGCTATTTACCGGGCGGGTATGAACTGGGCTTAAATCTAAAGGAACTGCTAATGCCTCGTCTGGCACAGGGCTATCACACGTGTCACAGCTTTGATTATTGCTTCCTGCCATGCTGCGAGGTCAATGTGAGATGAAAGAAGATTGGGAAACAGTCAGATTTGAGCAATCAAGGTGATGGGGCTGGGAGGGAGAGTGGGGAAGGCTTTGGTGAGCCTGCATGTTTTCCTTCTGAGCGCTGGGCCAGCAGCACACATGCTGTAATTACATGTAGATGCTGGTGTCCTGGGGAGAAAGCTGTTTAAGGGAAATTCTTGCAAAGTTTTCCCCCCTGCTGGGATGATTACATTAACAGGTGCCAGGAACGGGGGAGCCTGGTGGGCCCTGAGGAAGGAAGAGGCAGGAGCTGAGATTTAGAGACTCTCAGTGAGCGACTTTTGCCATTAAAAAAGGCACCCCAAGAACTGCGTCATGCCTTGGACATGGGTCTGTCTGTCTGTCTGCCCCACCTCTCTAACATGATGCCCTGCAGTCCTTTTGGTGTACCTGCTCCCCTCTGTGCTGGGAGCTCTGCTAAATCCTAATTGTCATTGTTCTGCTCTCTGTCTGCAGCTCCCAGCTTTTGTAATCTGAGTTCTTTTCATGCACAGCACGGGAGAGAGGCTGGTGGGCAGGACTGGGATTGGGGTCTTAGCTACAGAGGGGCTGGGGACGGGCAGTGAGGGCAGCAAGGGGCACCTTCACTCCCACACTATGTTCTCATGCCAGGCCAGTTGTCTCAGTCAGCGACAATTCTGTGTCCACAGAGCAGCTTGCACACTCTCCTGGACCCACCTTTGCCATACCTCCTAAAAAACACCGTAATCTGTATTTTTCAGAGCAGGAAACTTAGGCACAGGCAGTGAAAGTGGTCCAAAGGCAGCGTTTACAAACGTAAAAAGTACTCTGGAGTTTTTAGCAGTTGGTGTTTGAATCAACATTGAATGAATCCAATCCCTGTGTGACAGGAGCATCCTTCCCCCACTCCATCAGAGGTGTCTTAGCCCAGTCACAGGTATGTGCCCGGTGGCTTCTGTGTCACCTACTCCTGCCCCGAGCTTCTCCTTGCCCCAGCTCTCCCTAGAGCAGGTCTGGATGGGGAGCACAGCTCTGTTCCTGCACAAATCCTCTTTCAGATGCTTATATAGAGTCCCTGCCTGTGTGGAGCTACCAGAGCAGGAAGCTCTCCTCCCTTCCCTATGGGATCTCCGTGTTGGCAGATGGGTGGTGACACTCTGAATGTCAGTATTTGTCCCCTCCAGGAAAGGTCAATGCCCAGCACTTGAGGGCCGTGGCACCATGACCTTTTCAAAGCTCGGACAGATGGCAGTGGCTCTGCAGAGAAAGGCCATGGCAGGAGGGCAGCTGGCAGCCTTTCTGGGAGTCTGTTACTGTGGCAGGACGTACAAGGCTCCCAGGAACAGACGTGTTTATGGACAGCTCCTCAGCTGCTCAGAGCTGGTTCACAGCCAGTGACTTCAGGGGGGCTGTAGTGCTTGAAGCAGCGCTCAGCCCTCGATGCTTGTCTGACTGTCTGAACGTGAGTCAGCAGTGTCCTGGCAGCCCAAAGGGCCACCCATGTCCTGGGGGGCATCAGGCCCAGCATCACCAGCTGGTCAAAGGAGGGGATTGTCCTCCCACTCTGGGCTGGGGCGGCCTCACCTTGAGTGCTGGGGGCAGTTTTGGGCACCACAATTATGAAAAAAGATCTAAAGCTGTGAGAAAGTGTCCAAAGGAAGAACATGAGGATGGTGAAGGGTCTGGAGGGGCCATGAGAGGACTGGCTGAGGGCACTTGGCTTGTGCAGTCTGGAGAAGAGAAAACTGGGGGGAGACATTGAGGGCTGCAGCTCCTCCCGAGGGGCAGCTCCGATCTCTGCTCCCTGGGACAGGGACAGCAGCCAGGGAATAGCTGGAGCTGGGCCAGGGCAGACTCAGGCTGCAGATCAGGGAAAGGTTCTTCCCCCAGAGGGTGCTGGGCACTGCCCAGGCTCCCCAGGGAATGGGCACGGCCCCGAGACTGCCAGAGCTCCAGGAGCGTTTGGGCAGCGCTGCCAGGGATGCCCAAGGTGGGGTTGTTGGGGTGTCTGGGCAGGGCCAGGAGCTGGACTGATGATCCTTGGTATCCCTTCCAGCTCAGGATATTCAGTGATTCTGTGACTCCTCCACACTCTGTGAGACCACATAACTCATTTTGTAATCGCACTCCAAAGGTCTAACTTTCCTCTCCCTGGTGCTTTGAGAGTCCCATCCCACCCAGGAGATGTAAGAGATGGATCCATTTCTGACCTCTCCATCCGAGCTATCCAGTCTCATTGTCCATCCTGACCTGGACCCAAGGCTGTAGAGCAGAGGGGACAGGTTTACTGCCTGCTAAGTGCCCTGCATGAGACCACTGCTGGGGAGCATGAAAAGAGGTCAGAACTGAACGTGCAGGTGATGCACAGTGCTGCCCCTCTCAAAAAGATGCTCTGCTAAGATATTTCCTTGATATGAAGGCAAAATCTAAATTATATTTGCTTTTCAAAGCCCATCTACATCTCACTCTGTGTCAGGATAAGAATTATCTTCCCCTGTATCAGTATTGCAAAAACAGGCTGCAGGTGTACAGCTCAGAAAAAACCCAAAATTATCTAGCCCAGAGTCCTAGCAGCTGTATTTCCCATGTGATTTTTGGATGTCTTGGTTTCAGGGTGAGACATGAAGGTCTTTGCTATCTGAGTGAACTCAGTGAAATGCTGGTCTCCACCCCACAAATTTAGAGATGCTCAGATGCACAACAGAACCGGGACCCAGATCCAGAGTTATCCCAGAGGCAAGGAGAATAGACAAAGCAGATCCCCTGCTCTCTAGAGAACCCACTTGTGTAAAATTACCTTCCTGAGATGAAGCATGGAGCAGGTTTAATTTGTGTGTTACGTTCTTGTTACTAACAATATCTGATTAAAACATCTGGTGACAACTTAATGGGCAGAAAAGCAAAAAAATCAAGAAGGCTTTATTGAATTTTTCTTTCAACTCCAACTCTCCAGGTCTGAATGAATCCATCATTGGAGACAGTGCCTTGTTTGTCTGATTCTCTCTTCAGTGTAGCCGTGTAAGTTGCAGCTTTATTGTCTAGAAACTTTCCTTAAATTAAACTCGTCATTCTTATGAAGATGATTGCTTGAAGGGGAGATTAACCTTTACGATGTGATGATGGAAGTTGTTGTTCACTTCAAGAGCCCCTGATGATTGCTGGGAGCTGGAAGTGATGGAAACTGGACTGGGATTTGGCATCACAGACAAGAGGTGGGAATGAAGTTCTTTGATGGGGCTCCTCATGCTGATTTCATTGCAGGATTATTACTTAGGTATTATTTATATTTTATATATATATATTTAGAAGAGCCTAACTCTTATTTGTATGTGTGTGCAGCATCTCATGCAATAAGATCCCTATCCCTGTCTGGGAACTTTATGTGGTCCTAAATAAGAGCAGGGTGATTTATCAACAGCAGAGTGGTGAGTTTAGTTTGCTACATGCTGAGCATTCCCTCTCCTGCTGCTGCTGGCTTGTGGAAGAGACAACAACGTTGTCCACAGCCCCTTGCAGATAAAAAGCCCTTGGGATTATTCTTCCTATTATCTTTTAATAAGGAGGACACGAAGGCTGTGCCTATCAATATTACAAGCCCTGGTCCCTCAGATTGTGTCACCCCACAGCCCAAAAGGATAACCTGGACTGTGCAGGTGGAGCTGTGCCCTCGGGGAGGGAAGCAGAGCTCCCAGGACAGTTCAGCCACAGCAAACCCAAACCCTCACAAAGGTTATACAAGTCCAGCAAGGACACGAGTGTAGCCCTGACTAAACAGTTCTGTGTGAAATGACACGAAGTTGTTTTCAAGCTCTTCTGTGTGTGATTGATCTCCTGTAACAGGACATGTGCAATTAGCCAGCAGCTCTGCTATTAATAACTTTCCCCGAGCATGTGGATGAAATGAATTGGTGTCTCTGTGGATTATTGCCTTTCTCCGTCTGACACTTCTCTAGATGAGTGATACAGAACAAAAAGGGAATTTTAAGAGTATATAATTGAGTGTGTACTAGGGTTTATGAAGAGATTCCTACAATAACTGTCATGTTCCACCTGATGGAGTAGCTGTTATGTGAACATGCCAAAGAACCACTTTCCTTGCTGTGATCTTTGTTCTCACTTGCTTTGCCTGCATTATCTGAAAATCTCCTTTAGCTGATGCCACTGAATGCAGCCTGAGTAATGACCTGAGTGCAAAACAAGGACAGGAATAAATGAGGTGAACACTTACTGTCAGAGGCCTCAAACTGGGCACCAAAATGAAAGGAGGCCCACTGTTTCAGAGGCAGATAGCTTGTGCTGCTTCCACCAGTGACAGATCCTCTGGAAATCAGGACACCTCGATTTATATCCTGAAGGCCCGGGCACCACTGCACTGTCAAACCTCTGCTCCAACGGGGACAGCTACATCAGCAGAGGAAGCACTGGGAAGAGAAGGAAGGCACGGACGGATGAAGTGACTTGTTTTGTGTACCACAGCAGGCAGGTGGCACAACCAGGACAGGAGCCCTGGGTGCCAGGTGTCTCAGATCCTCAGCTGGACAGTCCTGGCAGGGCTGTCCTGTAGCCAACGTGAGGAAAAGTGATTTCTCAGAAATGAAAACTTACCTATGGTCTTAAACATGGTTTTGTGGAGGATCCAGCAAGGTGGAAACTGAACCTTTATGTGCCAGTTAGTGGCCTTTGCTGAGGGTGTGCTGGAGCCCTGTGACCCCAGGACAGTGCTGCCATCCTGCCGTGATACCCAATGACAGCAAAAGCTGAGGGGTCTCTGGGACCACCCCATGCCAGGGGGAGAAGGGGAAGATTTGCTTTCCCACTCTTTGAGGCCTTGCTATGTGTCACTGAGCTTCTCAACAGAGACATATGCTCCTCTCACCTACATGCCAACAAAATATCTTGGCTCTGAGGAGCGGGAATCCATTTGGGATTTGGTGGTGTTGGGGTGCTGTCATTACATTTGCATCCAACAATGCAGAGAAAGCTCCCTTTACATCCCAGCTTTCCCATCACCAGCTCAGACCTTTTTCCATTGTTGCCCTGGATTTTTCCATCCTATTTTCTTTCTCTGGCCTTACTTCCTTTTCCCCCTCCATTTTTCAGTTTGGCTTGTCACACACACACACACATGGAATCACACACTCAATCCTCCCAGAGCCTCGGGCCTGCCAGCAGATCTCAAATGCAGTGGGGCTGAGGGATGCCCTGTCACCTCGTGCCCCTCCACGTCCCCCCTGTCCTATTCCTCACTGATCTATTGCAAAGGACAGGTAACCTCAGCCAGAAAGATGGATGCCACAATTACCTTCCCCTTTTCAGCAGCTCTTTCCCCTTGCCTCTTCCTGATGGAAATCGTGGGCAAGAAAAATCTATTATTACTCTCCAAATCATATCAAATATTTATCAGGGTAATTCTCTAGTTATCACCACCGATTGCAAGCCTCAGTCACGTACTAAATCTTGTTAGTGTCATCCGCGGGAACGTGGCTCGTCTGTCTCCTCAGCCGAGTGCTGCACAAACCAGGCTGCCCCAGGGGAACCTGGCTTAAGGAAAAGCTGTGGGGAAGGAGGCGGAGGAGGCAATCAGAGACGGGCACGAGCTTCCCAAATCCCCAGATTCTCCCACAGCCCAAGGTGAGCTCCGCTCAGGACGGAGCCAAGGGCGGGGCAGGCAGGCTGGGTGTGGGAA
Organism: Aleadryas rufinucha; assembly: GCA_013397815.1. Lineage (NCBI taxonomy): Eukaryota > Metazoa > Chordata > Aves > Passeriformes > Aleadryas > Aleadryas rufinucha. The sequence goes on along the minus strand of VZTH01018483.1, from coordinate 466,312 downwards.
GGGGAGGTCAGCTGGGCCACACTGAGTGATCTGATGGTGATGTTCAGATAAGCTCGTTCCTAATCAGAAACTGCCTGAAACAGGCCCAGAAAGCGAGGTGTATTCTCGCCCAGGAGTTACCCAGGGCTGTGTGGGAAGTCAGTGGCAGAGACCAGAGCACAGCTCAGGGTCTCTGGCTCTAATGATATGATTGCTCCTTTTGGAGCTCTGTGGCTGGCTGGAAGCAGCACTGTCCTGGGGGTCCTGTAAGTCAGGGCAACCTTGGCATCCCTGCAAGCCGTGCCAGGGAGCCTCCCCTTCCACCCCCCGTGTGCAGGACTAGCAAATGCAGCCGCTCGAGCTGGGCTTTTGTTGTCGTGGTTCTTGGCACCAATATGTTTCCAGATTGTACCTATTTTTAAACTCTTTATTGGGTCAGATCTGGACAGCTTGGAGACTTCAGCTCTTCCTTCTCTCCACCCCTGTGCACACAACTTCTTGCTGCAAAGGGAAGAAATGAGCAGCAAATTTCCTCTGCCAGAACCAATCAATCTGGCACCTGTCATCAGCATCACAGCAGCTATAAAATATTTAATTTCTTAATGATGAATTGGCAGATTGTTTAAAAAAGACAACAAGGAAACAAAGAAAAGGAAACAGAAACTCACAATCTGCAGTCACACTCTTTGCCAGTCTGAGCCTTTGGAGCTGATAGCAGGAATGTGTTTTTCCATCCCAGCTACCTGACAGTACTGTCTATTCATAAAGCCCTGCTGGTTGTTTTTGGGATTTTCCTGCTCAGTCACTGGACCCTCGATTTACCATCCTAGTGTCCCACCACTGATTCCTGATCAAACTCAAGCTTTCAGAGGGGGATATTTTTTCAGAAAACAGGCAAACAGCTTCCCAATGGCACAAATTTTACCTCCTGTAGTGCTGTACACTGAAATAAGTAAGGAAAAAGAATGATGAGGCTAGGTCAGAGCACAGGTACATCCAGCCAGGTATTCCATTTCCAGCAGTGACCCACAGTTCATGTTCTGGGAAATGTCTAGGAATAGTTCAGTCATAAGGTGCTATTTCTCTTACAGCCTCCAGCAATCTGCAGCTCAGGGAGATCTTTGTGGTTTCTAGCTCCAACTGGAATTTTCTTCCGTGAGCTTGCCTAGTCATTTTTTAAAGTTATGCAAACTTTGGGCATCCACAAAAATCTTCATTCAAATAGTCCCATAGTTCTCTTGTGTGAAGCTGAATATCTTATTTTGTTTTCAGCACATCTCCTACTAATTTAACTCGATGTTCCCAGTTTCTGCATTAAAGAGACAGTGAAAAATCATTCTCTCTTCACCTCCCATCCCTTGAACATGTTTGGCTCACAAAACAGGGAGAGGCAGAGAGAGGCCTGGGTTGATGGAGACCAGAATTGGGAATTTGCAGTGGACAGGCTGATTCCAGAGGATGTCAGTTTGTGTGTGCCTGTGGATTCCTTCTGCCTCCAGTTCCTACAGCTGTGAGCTTGGAGGGGAGCCAGGGTCCTCACCTGTATCATGGTGTTTTTGGAAATGCATAAGGTAATTCTGATGGGAGTCACTTCAAGGAATCCTGTAAATACAAGCAAGAAAACTGCCTGACCAGACTGAATCCTGTATTGCAAATATTGTGATATCTGGTGGTTTTTATTTTGTTTTATTAACTTCTAAGTTCTGTTATTGGGACCTTTTAATTACAAGAGAGCCATAAGGTCTCACTAAAGCAAACACAAACTTTCATCCGTCACAGAAAAAAACCTGGAAACCAGCTTTAACCGGCTTGTGAAAGCCTCCTGAACCCCGGGGAAATGAAGAGGAAGGGAACATTTTTCACTTACCACCATTTATTATTTTTAAGCCATCTCATGATGGGGAGCAGTGACGCTCCTCGCTGGCGTGACCAAACCTACACTGTTCCTCTGGGCCGGGGAGTTTGGCAGGCGTGGGTGGCTGGCTGGCAGCTCTCAGGCGCAGCCTTCCTGCTTCCTCCTCTGCCTCTCCCGCAGCGTGTGGGGATGCAGGGCTCCAGCAGAGCCGCTGCTGGTGGGATGGCAGCACGCAGGGGATCCCAGGGTCATGCAGCATCTCGGCTCAAGCTACCAGGAGATACCTGGCAGAGCCCTCAAGCTCTGTGTGCTCTGGTGATTTGGTTTATCCCTCCTGTGCTGATATGCAAAACAAAAGCTCCCGTTTGAACAGGAAGGGCTTGACCTTCTTTCCAGAGGGGTTAATGGAATTAGGAGCACTCCCCAGCACAGGGAGCTGGTACTGGTGGCAAAGTGACCCCTCCCTGCTGGTGTGGGTCTGCTCCAGGGCAAAGCAGATTTCCCCCAGCCCTTGTGCAAATTCTCAGCCACAGAAGGATGTTTCCATTGTGCTTTGGTACAGGGATAAGATGAAATCAAAGGACAGCACTTCCGTGTCAGGCAGCTCTTTCCCCTGTTAGCTCTGGGTCCTGCAGCTGGTGTTCAAAGAGAAGTCTGCTCCACTGATCCTGCCTAATGTTTCTTCCAAAGTTCTGAATGGAAAACGTGCTGCTTATCTCTAATCAAAGCGGGTTTTCTCTGTCTCTGGGCCAAAACATTGCAACAGGCTCGGCCCTAGTGGGAGTAGTGGATGCAGAGCAGTGGGAGCTGCCTGCTGCCTTTCCACACATGGGCAGAACCTGCAAACCCACCTCATCCCACCTGTGCCACCAGCTGCAGGGTTTTGGAGTATGGAAGGGGAGATTAGACAGCAGCAATCCAGCAGCTCTGAGCTGCAGCACAGGGAGCTGGAGAGGCATCGCTTTCCCATCTATTAAAATAGATCCCACTGCCAGCAAAAAAACTGGGAAGTGTGACTCAAAGTGGGGGAAGGAAAAGGGATAGGGCTGATCAGCAACTAGACACCCACATCAGGACAGCATCTCAGCAGAACCAGTTGCATCCCACCGTTGTCAGCGTGGTTGAACACGTGCTGGAGCAGAGAAGGGACTGAGGTAAGAGTTGTCTGTGGGAAGCTTTTGGCTCACAGTAAAGGCACGTGGGGGGTGTCCGTGGGATGGGCAGTGCCAGAGTCCTCTCCACAACAGGCCTTTTCCAGAAAGCTTTAACAAAGAGCATGAGCTTAAAGAGATTCTCTCTTGCTACCCAAAATCAGCCCTGGACACTGCTCTGAGGGCATCCCTCTGCCCTTGACTCCTTGCCAGACATGCCTGGCTGGAAACTTCCTCCAGATGGAGCAGGTTAGGAAAGGTGTTGGAATTGCAAAGAGGAAGGAAATGTGAATGTATGAGCACCCCTAATTGTATGTTTTTGCTGTCATTTAGACTGCTATAAAATGAATAAAATATTGAGTAAAAAATGAGTAAAATATTGTGATTCCTCTCTAATAACTTTTTTCATCCACTTATGCTGGAATACATTTACTCTGAGTCGAAATTCTTGTCAGGAGCTGATTGGGGCAGATCCTTTAGTTTATTATTTGATTGAAAAGAACCTACTTTCTCCCAAATATCTTATTTTTTTTCATTAAAAAGTGATAACAGGAAGTGGTGAGCCATTCCCACGTGTTGCAGTGAAGGCAGAGCTGTGGTATGAGAGGGAAACAGGAATATTTTGGGTGCTGAGGTGGGGGCATCATCAAAGCTAATTATAACACTTTCAGCCTAAATAGTTTGGTTCCTTGTTAGTTGGAAAGGTTAGTTAAAAAGGTCAAATTTTCTCTGAAAGACTTTGACAGAGGAAGGGTTTTGGCTGAATTTCTTCAGGGGAACATTGTCCCTGCCAGCCCACCTCACCCTGGGTGTGTGGGGTGGAGCCATTTGCCCCTCTGCCCGCTCCTTCCCAGAAAACCTGGCTGGGGATGAAGCAGTAGAGCCTGGAAAAGCAGCTTCTCATTAAAATAACCCCCTCAGCCACTTGCTTTGGTGGGCCAGTGTCATCAGCTCCCGGGATTTCATCCCCCAGCCCAGGCAGCATGCCCTGAATGGTTGGGGTTTTCTTGCATTAGCTCATTTTCCCCCTGCAATGGCTCATTTTTAACTTGCAGAATTTTCTAGGGCTTGGTTAGGCTCCAGGGCTTGCTTGCATCCTTGCTGCCTGTCTGAGGTTCGAGGATGAGGCGGGCTGGAGTTGCAGGAGGGCAGGAGGGATTGACAAAACTCTGGGCTGGAAAGCTGGCGTCAGAGCAGTTGGAGAATACAGGAGGATGGAAGGAGGTTTTCACTTGGAATTGTGCCTTGAAGGGGACTTGGGGAACAGGAAGAGGTAACAGGCCAAGCCATAGGACCCCAATACAAAAAAGACATTAACCCATTGGAGAGTGTCCAAAAGAGGGACACGAGGATGAGGAAGGGTCTGGAGGGGAAGCCATATGAGGAGTGATTGATTTGACTTGGTTTGTTCAGCCTGGAGAAGTGGAGACTGAGGGGAGAACTCATTGTGGCCTTCAAAATCTTCAGGAGGGGCAGTGGAGGGGCAGGCACTGATCTCTTCCCTCTTGTAATCCGTGACAGGACTCAAGGGAACAGCTGGAGCTGTGTCAGGGTTGTTTAGGTTGGAAATCAGGAAAATGTTTTTCCCCCAGAGGGTGCTGGGCACTGCCCAGGCTCCCCAGGGAATGGGCACGGCCCCGAGGCTGCCAGAGCTCCAGGAGCGTTTGGACAGCGCTGCCAGGGATGCCCAGGGTGGGGTTGTTGGGGTGTCTGGGCAGGGCCAGGGGCTGCACTGGATGATCCTGATGGGCCCCTTCCAGCTCAGCATATTTTGTGATTTTCTGTTTCTGTGGTGCTATGATTCCATGATTCCGTGATTCTGTGTCATGAGTGGGGACCTGTCATAGCTGGAGCAGCTTTTATTAAGCAGCAGGAAGGGCCTGGTAGGAAATCCCCAGGATAAGAAATATTCCAGGTGAAGTAGAGGGCAAACCCCCCATTTTCCACTCCACGGCTCTTTGGCTGAGGGATCCTTACCGATTCCTCTGTGAGATCTCCACAGCCTTCAGCAGCCCTGTCGGGTGTGGGGCTGATTCAGCCCTGTGCCGAAGGACGTTCATTGCCGAAACATTCGGTCCCCCAGAGCTGCCCGGCCAGCCGCACACGTGGCGGCGGTGCTGGGTGCTCGGTGCCGGAGCGGGGACACGCCGGGACAGGGAGGTTTCGCCGTCCTCGGCCGGCCGTGCAGGCTGGGGCAGCAGCGTGTGTGCAATGTGCACCTAGAGCACACGATGGCACTGCAGGAGCGCGCAACGCTGCGCTCCCCTCGGCTCCTCTCGGCTCCGCCGGCCCCTTTAACCCCCTCCGTTTAACCCCTCCCAGCCCGAGCTGCCGCAGGTGCCGCTTTCCAGGGACAAGGCGTGGAGGGACACCGGGGGATGCCGCACCCAGAGTTCTGCTGTTCTCAAGTAGAGCAAAGCTTTCTGGGGCTGGGACCCCCCCACGTCCTTGGGGGACCAGCGGAGACACAGAGCTGCAGCGTGGCCCCAGCGTGTCACTGGGCTGGCATCTTCCACAGTGCACAGTGGCTGCTTCCCCACCTGAGACCTTGCCCTCCTTCCCCAAAGGGACCGGCTGCTCCCAGCCAGGCTCAGCACGGGGCAGCCCAGGGCTAATTTAGGCTGCAGCCCCTGGAAGGCAGCGTGTCCCAAATTCCTCCAGCACTGAGGAAAGCTGCCCTGGGCTGGCTCAGCCCCCGTGGCTGCCAAATCTCTGCTTTCACCTCCTGAGCTCCCCCAGGCACAGAGATGGGCTCCGAACGCACGCTGGTCGGAATGAAGCCCGGTGCAGGTCTTGCATGATAATAACCTGCTCGGCTGCCAGCTTTGGAAAAGAGAGACTGAGAGAGGAATTCGTTACTTTGCTTGTTCCTGAAGGTGCAGATCCTCCAGCCAAAAACCAGGGAGCACCGTAGGGATGAAGAGAAAAGCTGCAACACCATTTCCATATAGAACAGGCTTTTTCGTGAAATAATCCCTGCAGGAGAGAAACTCTGTTAAAATATCTGGAAGTGACAATCCTGGTATTTATTTGTTCTTATCTACAAAGATTTTCAGATGTATGAACGCAGCACGTTCTGCCCAAATTATTGTCGGATCGAAAACAGTGTGATCCCCTTCACAGAGATTGTCTGGAATTATCTGGTGGGCACAGGGTGGTTGGCTCTGCTTTTTTTCCTCCTCGTCCCCACAGGAAAAAGTTCTCACTAGGACTTTTCCATAAACAAGAAGAAATACATCCAGGAGAAAATACACTCAGAAGCAGGAGAGGAGGGGGGAAAAGCCCTATCCCAAGAGAGAAGGACAGAGGGAGTTTGATTCCTGCAGCTCTTGTCCCTCTCTCTGGATGGAGCACTCTTTACTTGATATCTCCCTGTTGTAAATGCAGCTGATTGATTTTCTTTCTGATTCTTCTTTTGCACTTGTTTATTTTAATAAAGATAGATTTATTTTATTTGGGAGCCTGAAGCAAAATGTTCCTGCGTCTCCACCCACCCTTCTGGCACTAAGCGCTGATGGTTATTTCAGTGGTTATAATTTGATTTCTGCCTCTCCTGCTGGGCTGATGTGAGAGAAACAATATTTAGGGAAGCTGATTTTTAATTTTATTTTTTTTCTGGAGTAAGGGAGACAGAGGCTGGGAGTGGTATGGGAAGAGGGAAAGAGAACCAGCAAAATGCACTCACATCTTCTGGGCATTTTATCTCCAAGTTTGCCGTCTCTGATGGGCAAAAAGGACAGGGCAGCTCAACTCATCTATTGCTCTCTGAAGAATGGAGAGTGATGCATCTTTTGGGATGTTTTTGTGTTATTCTTGGTCTATTGCAGGGACTCATAGCTGCTCTTTGCCAAAGATTCCAGGTTTGTAGCCTGAGCTATGAAAATTTCCATTTTGCAAGAGGGGAAACTGAGGCACAGAGTAGTAAATCAGTAGTAAAGCAGTGCTTTTTCCTTCAGATCACCTGTCACCAAGAACAGTGTCAGGAACAGGACTGATTTCCAAATTCAGGATGTCGTCAACACACACAAACTATCCACTTCAGCACTGCCATCTCTCAGTTAAAGTCAGACAAAATGAGATTTTCACCACTGCTTAGCAGCCAGACCTTGAGCAGCAGATTTTCCAAATAGTTCAGTTATTCCCCAGCTCTTGGTGTTTCTCAGAGAAAAGATCCTGTATTTTGCTAAGAGGAACTTTTTTTAGCAGACAAAAAAATCTGACCCTACATTTCAAGAAATAAAATAAAAACTTGTCCATCACTTTTTTTCTACTTTTTAAAGGATCAGCCTCCCTCTTTTTCCTTTTGTCTTTAATTTTTCTGGCTTCTAGAAAAAGGGCTAGAGAGTGCCTCTGTGCATAGCTGAAGATAATAACTTAGCTAAATATTTTTTTTCTCTTTCAAAGTATATATCAAGATTGCCTGCTGCAAAGTTTACATTTCCTGCTGTGGAGACAAATACTTTAATTAAAATGGGAGGAAAAAAAAACATGCAGAAAAAGAAAAAGGCTCTGTAAAAAGAATCTTAAGAGACTTGAAATGGGCAAATGAAGCCCTTTGGCAGCCCGGCTGCATTTTGCATATATGCAAATATAAATATTTAGGACTATTTTGCTCAAGGCAAGGAGGGAGGTGTTGGTGAAAGCCAGGCTTTGAGAAAGACCTTTTTGCGAAAAGGTCTCAAACTGCTTCACCTCCACCTCCTCCAGCCCCTGCTTCAGTCCTGGTGCAGGACAGATGGAATGGTTTTAGATGATCATGTCTTGAGAATAAAAGGAAAACAGAATTTTCTAAATACTTTGGCCTTTTCTCTTTCCTTCACCTAAGTGCAAAGCATTAAATTAAGTCCTTGTGGTTGCTGAATTTGATTATGGGACTCCTTATACCTGCTCTCCCTCCCTGGGCTGCAGCTCGTCCCGAGGGCAAGTCCAGCAGCAGCAAACAGCCAGAAACTCCTCAGTGTGCCAGGCTGGTCCTAACTACAGGAACAGATGAGAGGAATGGGAAGTTGCAAGTACAAAATTACTGCTCAGACCTGAAATTCTTCTCCCAGTGTGGAGTTGGAGGCTGAAAGTATCACATCTGGTTTTTAACTGCAAATTTTGGCAGTGGAGGAAAAAAGGGAAGCCCTGTTTATAAGGGAGAGTGCAGTGTAAGTCTGCAAGGCTTGTCTGCAGGAAAAATGCCAAGAGAATTATTTCCTTGCATTTTTAAGCAAAAGGAGCAGCCTACGAAGGGCACTCCCTCACTCCACTCCCATGCCTGCAGTAGGTCTGCAGCCAGCAGAGATCAGCTTGTTCTCTCTAAGATATTTCTGGGAAACACTCCCAATATCTTTCCCCTAAAGCACATCCATCCACCCAGGAAAATACCCTGCCTTCCCAAAGCACACCAGGCTCTCAGGGCTTCCCGTTTAAAGCCAGCCACTAGGGGATCACTGGAGCTCCTTGGCATGGCCAGGGGGAGCAGCAGCTGCTAGCCCTGCATTCCAGAGGGTGGTAGTGAGCAGTAGGATTTGCTTGGATGGATTAATCAGACTTCCAAAGATCTTTTTCCAGGCCAGGGTATAGGTGCATTGAGAGCATCATAGTGTGCTTCCCCTTGCTAAGCTGGGATTTGTATCGAGCTTATTGAGGATAATTAGATGATCACCATCAGATGGGGAAGCTGAGCTCTCACTTTCTGCACCCTCCCTCTAAGAGAGCTGAATATTGTTCCTGCTTTTCACCAGCTTGAACCAGCAATTGTCTCTTTGAGCTGTGATGCTGTCCCTGTATAATTAAGGCTGTCAGTCAAACTCAGACACCTAAACACAAAAAACTCCATAGCTTAGCAGGGCTGATCACAGGACTTTAGTGCTTGGCAGTCAAAACAGCAATTGCAGGCTCCTTTCCCGTGTTTGTGGGACAAACTGTGGGGCTGTGAGGGGGAAAGGTTCCTGGGAAGCAGTTATGTGACTCCAGGTCTTCCTGGATGGCCGGGACCAAGGGCCCTGTGCAGGTGGTGGGATGAGCTGCACTGATCCTGAGCATCATTTCTGGTCCAGAGCCTGATTCTTGGGCTCAGGGTATTGGTGGGACCTGCCTGGCAGGGAGTTTAGGTGCTTGTTTATTGTCTCGATGGGCTGGAGCACCTAGAAAAACAGGGAGAGAAGGGTTTGACCCACCCAGCTCCTCTGGTCCTTGCATAGTTTTACGTGGCTGGAGGGCTGGGCAGGGCAGCCAGAGGAGCAGCAGGATGAAGCAGAGTCTGTGCCATGGAGATTCCTCAGCTGGACTGCAGCAGATTCCCTGGTGCTGATGGTCACTTCCAGAGTGCCTGGTGGCCATCCCACAGCCTGTTCACTGCCTGGCTCTATCTGGAGTGACAAATGAGGCTTACCTGAGGCCAAGGATTTTCTAAAACTCAAGCTGTTCAAGGTCCTGAACAGCTTGACATAACTTTGGCAGTAGCTTTCCATCTGTTTCCACCTAAATTCATCTGTGCAGGAGCCCTTTATGTGCTTGGGAAGGGGCTGGCTGTTCGTGGGACTGAAGTGTCCAGGAACTGGGAGACAGGACAACATGGTCATGAGCTCAGAACCCTGCACTTGTAGACCTCTTTAAGAGATGTCCTGAACTATCACTGATTCTCAGGCCACGGTCTGAAAGCCTTTAGGAAGGCCTAGCATGAAATGAACTTGGTTTCTTTCACAGGAAGCAGCCTTTGTGTGGAGAGAGGCCTTTCTTGGAAGGTTTGTTACCCATGCCTTGTGTGTCTGGGGAATTTTGTTGGATGAATCAGTGTCTCAGTGGCTGCTGATGGGTGGCAGCCTGGGATTTGTGTGCAGATGAACAGGGAAGGAAATAGGGTTAAATTCAGTCAAGTGTTGCCCGATGGCATCTGGATACCATTCCAAGTGAGCCAACGGGCCAGCAGAATGTGGGATGCAGACAGTGAGGGAAACGTCCCCTGAAGGACAGTCAGAAGATGCACTGTCAAACTGATCAGTGCAGCTTTGTCATGGCTGTCATGAGCTCTGCCATGAAATGAATGAATACATGAAATTAGAAATGGAACTGGAATCCAGCCCCTCTCTCCTCTTGCGGACAAACAATGGGAGGATGAATAAGTGTTCCCCAAATGTGCACAGATAGAGGAATGATCAGATATGAAACACTGCTTCAGGTTTGGAGACCTGCTCCTACCAGGAAGGAAAGACTTTTCTCCCCCTGTCACAGCACTGCAGTGTTATTCTCATTCCAGTCTGCCCCACCACCATTCTGCAATCAAATCCCTTTTCCGGGTTATATTTCTGTCTGTGGTTCCAGACCTCAGATAACCTGGTTCTCTGCTGATGAGCAGCTGTGCTGTATGAGCCCTCTCACACGTGTTCCTGAGCCTTCCCTGTCTGAAAACCACTATTGATAATTAGTTAGTGTAAAATGAGAGGAGTTTTGTTTGGCATTCTTTAAAACACTCTCTTCTCACAGCTCTCTGGCCTGGGGCTGGCTGTTACACCCACTGCTTCTGGAGCACAGCTCTCCCCATCACTGCATGATGGAGGATTATTTCATTAATGGATATAATGATACTTTGTCTTTGGTGCTGACGATCTTTGTGGCAGTGCTGTGCAATCTTTAATTAACTTTGAGCCTGCCAGGCACTATGAGGATGTTGATAACCTGCAACAAATGCAGCAGAAGCTTGAAGGCCTGGCGTGGTAAATAACCTTGTCCAAGGTCACACAGTGGCTCTTGGCTGGGTTGAGGTTTGATGCCGAGTCTCCTGGTGAAGCAATGCTGTAAAAAAAGTACATTTCCCTGCTAAAAAGTGCAAAGTGGGGTAATCCAGGCGAGGAATGTGAAGTGCTTGGGGGAGCAGGGAGCATGTTCAGGAGCGTGGTGGCTGCACTGCTCGGTCCCACGGCTGTCAGGGCAGTGTTTGAGTTTGCATTTGGCCGTGTTGGCTTTGCGTGAGCAGGAGCCCGTTATGCAGCACACAGGGTAGGGACAGGCATTTAATGTGTGGATTAAAAGGGAGGTGTCACAGGAGGGCTGCCAGCAGGGAATACACACACAGAGGCACACGGAAAAGAGGGAGATGCAGAGAACCTTGTATAAGCCCTGTCGTGGATGTGGATTTATTAAAAACTGTGCTGATTTCTTACAGGATTTGTTAAACGATGTGGTGATTTCTTCCATTCAAAGCTGTTTGATTCCCATGGAGCTCTATGTTTTACCAAACCAGAGGCTCTGTGTTCATGAGCCCTCATCTCCTGACAACCTTTCCATAAGATGCTCCTTGTTTGAATTTTGGAGGTGCTGTCCGTGCACCTGTCCTGTTTTATTTATATATTTTTTTCATGTATTGAGTGTGGAAGAAGCTGCTGGTCTCAGCTGCAAGGGTGTTGCTGGTGTCAGTATTGTAAAAGCATGAGTTTGAAATCCTGAACAGATGCTTGCCCGTTCCCCTTCCCAGAGATCTGCCACCACGGGAATCATTGCTTTGGACTTAACTCTCCATATGTGCCCAGAGGTCAATGCTGAAGCTTTGGTTACCCTGGAAACCAGGACAAAATTGCACCGAGCCATTACTGCAATATGGGTCACTCGTGGAAAAAAAAGAGACAGAAAATGCCTCCCCTTCCAACTAAGGTGTTTTCCATAGGGGAACCTACAGGTTTGAGCAGGTCACAGTTTGTCCTGTCTCGTGTGGGGTAGGAGATGAAGCCCTGAGATTCAGAGCGCTTTGTTGGCCCCTGGTTTCCAGTGCTGACTGCAGAGGTGGAGGGTGGGATACTGCACAGTCCTTGGGCAATCTCCTCCTGTTTTGTAAGCAGCCACCCTGTGCTCATCAGTTCTTTGGGAAAAGCACCAAAATGAGATGCTAATTCCATCCTTAGTCCCTGAGAAAGGGAGGGAGCGTGGGTGTCATACCTGCCATGGGATTTCAGATTGTTTCCTAAACAAATTGGAATGAGAGAAAGTTATACTCATCCCTTTGGAAAAGGGCCAGGTTGAACACTCAGAGATTTCAGTGATTTGATAATTGTTGGGAAACATGACTGTCTGCAGGAGGCAAGAAATGTTTCTTTTATTGTTCTTTTTGAGAACAAATGCACTTCTGGTTTCAAGGAGTTGACACTGTCTTGTGGGAGGAGGATTTTGGCTGAGGAGAGGTGAAAATTACCTTCATATCTCCTCTGAGGGCTTCCCATGGCTTTATGACCCTTCTTTTTTTATTATTTTTGTTTTCCTTGGCATGCTGCCAGAGCATTCCATGTCTCTTCCAGGTTGTTTTAAGCATGGAGCCACCCTGCCAAGTCTTTGTGTGCTGAAGATCTTCCACATTTAAGAAGCCACCTTAAATCACCATTTACATGTGCTGGCTCCTGTCCACATTCCGCCTCTGGAGCCACATCATCTCATCCTCTTCTGCTTTCTTCCAGGAGGCAGCTGTGTTATATTTCCCCTTCTTTACTTCCCTTGTTGCTGCTTTATTCCTGGCCTGTCACCTTCATGGGGTCACCTCAGTTGCCACCTCTCCAGAATGCTGCCTCTACCAGCAGAAAGGACCCACAGTGATGGGTGTACAAGCTGATGGACAACCACCTGGCTGCAGCCTCTGAGCTGGGTGTTCATTGGGAAGAAGACTCCTCCTGCACAGCGGTTAGAAGGCAAACCCTAAAAGTGGGGTTGGTTTGGCTTAGATCAGGCTGCACCTCTGACACCAGCTTCATTTGGGGTGTGGAACACCAATACAGCACCCATATAGCTGCTATGTCCATGGCAGGTGAAACTTCTGCTTTTCCTCACATTTCCTTCCTCCCTCCCTCCCCTTCACTGTGGTCAGGTTGTCAGGGCACTTCCTGTACCCTTTGTGTCACTCCTTTTCCTGGGTAACTTCCCTTCTGGTATCTCAGCCCTGCTTCCTGACAGCTTTCCATAACACCCTGTCTTGTGATCTGCAAAGGGTTAATGCCCTTCCTATGCTCCCACTGCTCGTGGCTGCTCGGTTCCTCCTCTGTTGGAACCTAAGTGTTTTGTTCCTGGTTGATGCAGGCATCTCAAGGCCAAAGGAATGCTTAAAAAATCCCCCCAAAACATGCAAACTGAACAGACCTGAGAGAAAAGGGGTGTTTGAATAAATTCCTCTTTATCAGGAACACTGCTTCAGGTTTCACTCTGTGCACAAATGAAGTCTTTGCTCTCCAAAAAGCACATAATAGCCACACAGGTTTTGTAGATTCCAATATACAGCACTCCACGTGCAGGCAAACCTGCATCTGGGTCTGGCTCGACCACTATTTTGGAATTTATTGCTTTGTGAGTAATGGAAGTGGGCTCTCAGCAGTGTGGACAATTAAAATTCTGTGTTCTTCTCCTGGCAAATGCCATGAAAGTCTTAATGTCTGAGAGCTGATGTCTAAAGCATGCCATGAACTAACCCCAGGGAGGGTATGCATTTTCTCTCTGGGTAATGTGTGCACAAGAACTTTGCCATGGCTTGCAGGAGCTGGGTCTGCACTTTCTGCTGCAGCCATTGCAACATTTTCCTGTCATGTAGTGTCAAGTCATGGCAGTGAAACCACAAACATCAGGCTCAGGAGTCTTGGCACTGGTCAGTGCCTGTGGCAGTGCTCTCAGTGTTCACAGAAAGTAAGTCTGGAACATAGCTTTTTGCTCTTATGTTATGGCTTTCCCTCAAAACAGGGATCTGTAATCTCTCCAGGTCATCATTAGAGCTGCCCCTTGTTTCAAATTTTCCCAGAGTGTCACAGCAGTGCTGTAGGGGCTCGATATTTAACCATGCTTCAGCTGAGGCACTGAGTGCCCAAATCAACCTTTCTTGTGTCCAGTTTAAAAAGTCTGAGCTCTGTAGTGCTCCATACCCTACGCACATTTCATGTTTGCTAGTCTGAATAAATCCTTGCTCTACAGCAGACTCATTATTAAGAGAGTGTGGGAGAGGAGGTAGAATAAGTAGGATAAGTCAAAGCCACAGTAATAGAAAACATATATAAATCAGGCTATGAGACACCGTAATAAGGATGTAATGGAGGGAGAAAGAAAAAGAAAATAAGTCCTATTGTTGTTTCAGTAGAAAAGCCAGCATCAGTCTGAGTTGGCCAATCCACCTTTCTCAGGGCTGTGGAAGGAATTTATCGTGCCTCTAAGCACAGAGTGTTCTGTGCCAAGGCGCTGTGGACACCCTCACATCCATGGTGACAGTGAATCCCTGGCCCTGGCCAGCCCTGGGGTGACCATGGTTCATCCCAGGCAGAAGGACAAGGTGCTGCTGGGCTGTTTGGTGCCAGCGTGCCTCTCTCCAGGGGTCCAGGGAGCTCCGCTGTCACTCACTGCCTGCCCAGGAATGCTTGGCAGGTGAGGCTGGACGCCTCCACCATCTGTGTGAAATCCTTCCAGCCATTTCGATTAAACATTGACTTCAGTAAATTGTAGGGCTCCTAATGACCTGACATAGTCCATATGGAGTAGCTGCCACAGATAGTGACTATCTTGACACTGATTAATCACTTCTTCTAGTAGTGTATTTGTCCCTGGTTACTTGACACAGTTCTTCCCTAATAGCTTTGGAATAGTTCTGGGGTGTTCATATGACCTTGGCTTTGGGGAATAGCCCATCTGATGGTACACATTGCCTACTCCAATATAGGCTTGGCTGATTTTCATCAAACTAACTTGGACTCTGGCTTTTGGGTTGTTTTTTTTTCTGTCCCCTGCGTACCCCAGTCTCAGTCCTTCTCTGTAATGGGAAACACCTCAGCCATGCTGAACTCTGCTAGGTGCCACCACTGGCAATGGGCTGGGCTTGGTCTGTGCTGTGCAGCATGAAGAGACTGTGAGTCCACCTCCATGCCCTTCCTTGACACTTAGAGGCACAACAAGAAACCTGCATTTCAGATGCTCCTTGCTCTGGAATTGCAGCTGGAGTCAATCACTGCTCAGACAGAGAGAAGTGGTGCTGGGTCTTCTTTGGGTCTGACACCCCAAACTGAATGTGGAGTTTCTCAGTCTGAGTGTTGTTCTCTTCTTCAAAGCCAGGAGATCCAGAAGCAGAGGCAGGAGGTCTTCCAGGCTGATCTTCCATCAAGTGTGAGTTGTGGTCCCCCATCCCTGGAAGTGTCCAAGGCCAGGTTGGATGGAGCTCTGAGCAAGGCAGGGATTGGAACAAGATGAACTTTAAGGTCCCTTCCAATCCAAACCAGTCTGTGATTCCATTATTAGACCCACTTCAGATGGGGAAGCATCACAAGCGAGAGTTACAGGCATGAAAGCTCTCTAGGACCTGCTCTGATGCAATCAGTGTCTCAGCTCCCTCCCCAGCCTTGGTGCAGGCTCTGCGTGTTCCAGCACTGGCTCTATCCTGTGGCTGCCAGGTCAGGCAGGGGTTACTGTGCAAGGCAGTGACTCACCAGTTCCAGGAAGCAATGTATTTGTGGAATGTGCAGCAAAAAGATGTTAAAGATGTTTTCAGATTATTCTTTCCTCCATTTTTCCTTGCAATTTATATAAATTGTTTTTCCCAGCAGAATGGCTGGGAAAATTCAACTTGNTGCTTTTGGGCACGTCTTACACTGTGACCTAGGACACTGTTAAATTTGTGACACATTTCCTGTTACTCTTCCTTTCCACTCAGACAGCCTTTCAGACCTGGACAGGTGGCTGACTTGCTGAGTATAAGGACTGGTGATGTGTCAGGTGAATCCCAAGGACTGGTAACTGCCTGCACCCCCTGAGCCTGGATCTCTCCTGCACAGTGGCTGATTTCAGCCTAGTTCACCACAGGTGACTGCAAAGTTGACACTGTGATAGTTAGGAAGGGACGTGGCCACTGCTGCAGCCCATCTGAGAGCAATGCTGGGTCACCTGGTGTATCCTGAGCTTCTCAAGGACTTTAGGAACCTCTTGTGGTGCTCCCCATCCTCAGCTCCACAAGCCCTGGGCTGTGAAAGTGCCAGCACCTCAGGAATGCTCCCCGCTCTGATCCATGAATCTCTCCCATCTGATCCATAGCTCATAACAAATTAGTTGTCATAGATGGTTCTTTCACTTAAAGTAAGATATGGTTTGTTTAATCTTGAAATACTGTGTCATGTTCCTCAGCCTCTGTTTGCAGACAGACTTGGGCAACTGCTTGAGATGGCTCCTGAGGCAAATAGAGCCTCTCTCCAGGGTAAGAGCTGTTGATCTGCATGTGGTACTGGGTTAACTGTGACCTTGAAACCACCCTAGGTACGGACAATCCTGTTTTTATGGCTCTCACCACTTGCCTTGTCCAAGAGTTTAGCTAAGTTTGCTTTTTGGCTGGAGTTCATAAATCATTTTCTTTTAAAATAAGCAAGTACAAAATGTTTTGTCAGTCCAGCTACATTGTGGCTGTCTTATGCTCTGCAATACCTTGCTTGAGATCACAGAGGCTGCATACGCACTGTCTGCATTGTGTTACTTACATTATAATAATGTTCAGGAGGACAAAGATTACTCAGGCACGTGTTTTTGGAAACACAGATTCTCTGTAACACCTCCTTGTGAAGAGATTTTTAATGATCCCACCAGTAAATTGCCAGAGTAGTGAATCATGTTTGATTTTAGATGTTATTCTTCTCACTTTAAGGGATTCCAAATAATTCTTTTGGGTTTTGTGAACAATTACACAGACGTTATGCCTTTCTCCACATTGCTGTGTGCCAGCTGAGCAATATGAAGTTAACCAGCACTGACTTTCTAAACTGGTGGCCGGGTTTGATCTGCTGACTTGCATGTTTTCTGCTAGTGCCCCATCCCTTGCAGTGTCTGTAGGATTTGTCCTTGAACAAATGACGATGGGTGTTGTGAAACTGTCCCTTGTGACAGCAGCGGTGCCTGCTCTGAATGCCCTTCAAGCTGCACTTCCCACTTGACCTCTGAGCGTGGCTGTGGGAGGGACTTTGTGATGCTCCCAAAGTCTTCAGCATCTTCAGTAAGTCTCCATTGAAATGGTAATTTCTAGAGCATACTTCAGGCTCATCTCAGCTTTAGATAAAAATTAAATGTGGATTGCCTCATTCCGCATATTGAATACTAAGGGATGCACTCATTTGTTCTCTCTGCAGACACACGATGCTCTGCCAATTTCCTTAATCCAGGCACAGAAGCAGTCAGCAATTGTTTCCATTCACTTTTGATTCCATCTATAAAAGGAAATACCTGCAATCACCAGAGGCTTTTCAGAGCAGGGATTTTGTAGAACTTGTCCAATTTCAACAAACTTTTTGTCTGCTGGCTTAATGGGCACTATCTGGCTGCACATCAGGGTGTCGGTTTTAGCTCCCATTGTGCTGCCATGTGTTTTTTATTGCAGAGATCATCAGTTATTTTAGGATTTCCCCATCTATCCCTCACTCTCTACTAACCTGTCGAAAAAGTCTAACCCCCGCCTCTGAAATATTTTAAACTTTTCTTTTTAAGTGGATTGCTCACTGGACTGATATTCCATCTTATATTTAATATTAATTTTCACAGACGTTCATGAGTCGTCACACTTTATTCCATCTTCCTCTAGACCAATACCCCGCCCTTGTCTCATATTTTTGTCACTTCTCTGTCTATGTGATGTTGATAATACCCAGCAACTCTATGGCTGGATCCCCAGTAACATTTCTTAGTTATCTCCAGGAAGACAGGAGGAGATACATGAATGCACGACCATTTATCACAGTGAATGAAGGCAGGGAGCTTTATTAGAAGGCTCATAGCCGACTTAAATTAATATTGCCCACTGTGAGGTTTTACAGAGCTTTTTCCTGAAACAATAGTCTGCACTGGGAATTCAGCATCGAGTTGTTCTATAGTCAGGCATCAGAGATTCAGGCATGACCAGGGCAGAGAGCAGCTCTAAGCCCAGCTCAGGGTGTTTGTGCCTCTCCTTTTTGCTGCCCCCAGCAACTTCTCCCACGGGAAGAGTGGGGAAGAGTGGAATTTCTGTGACCACAACTCTGTGAATCTCCTTGTTCCTGGCCATATTCCTGCAATAATTGCAATAAAGGTCCAACCAGATGGATAAAACCTGGATGTTTGTTCACAAGAGTTCGGCCAGAGATAAACCTGTGCTTACCTGGCTTAAGAAAACCTCTGCCACAGCTGAGCACTTCTCCAGTACTCACCAGGGTGAAGCTGGGAGCATGGCAGGAGTGCAGAGGCAGAGAGTCATCCTCTCTAACCAGTGCATTTGAATTATGGGATGTGGCACATGAAACTGGGTTCAGAATTGCACAGATTACACAAATTATTCTGTTGGTTTGGGGTTTTTTTTTTGCCAATTTGACCTGAGCTAATCAGAGGCAGTCAAGTCAAGTGACACTGATGGAACCCATATTCTTCTCTAATTTCTAGCCCAAAGTATATGTCATTACTTCTTTTATTTTTCTTGCTTTTTTTAAAAAAAAACATTTTTAAAAAAACAATTTCAAGAAGAGCAGTTCACCCTGAGCATGTGTAGAAACAAGGCAGTGACCAAGTTTCACTTCCCTTCTCGTTCTCTGCAACTCTCAGAGATGGGTGGTGAGAAGCAGGAGTGGTGAAACAACTCCTGGCACTGCAGGAGGTTTCTCTCTCCAGGTTTCTCTCTCAATGCTCCTTTCTCCTGCACTTCTGGCATCCTGAAGATGCCCAGGAGAGGAGCCCTTCCTGNGCAGGAGTGCAGAGGCAGAGAGTCATCCTCTCTAACCAGTGCATTTGAATTATGGGATGTGGCACATGAAACTGGGTTCAGAATTGCACAGATTACACAAATTATTCTGTTGGTTTGGGGTTTTTTTTTGCCAATTTGACCTGAGCTAATCAGAGGCAGTCAAGTCAAGTGACACTGATGGAACCCATATTCTTCTCTAATTTCTAGCCCAAAGTATATGTCATTACTTCTTTTATTTTTCTTGAAAAAAAAAAAAAAAAATGCAGCTCCTCCTTGGGAGTAGGACTACCTTTTCTTCTCGTTAGTTTTGTGTACCTCTGAGGGTGCTGCAGTGCAGTTATTGTAATAGATTATATTTCCCAGTATATGTCATTACTTCTTGTCTTGGCTGTTAAGTTGGTTTTTTTTCTTTTTTCTTGCGACTTTGTCCCTATGTCTGTCTATTGTAATAGATTATATTTCCCAGTATATGTCATTACTTCTTGTCTTGGCTGTTAAGTTGGTTTTTTTTCTTTTTTCTTGCGACTTTGTCCCTATGTCTGTCTATTGTAATAGATTATATTTCCCAGTATATGTCATTACTTCTTGTCTTGGCTGTTAAGTTGGTTTTTTTTCTTTTTTCTTGCGACTTTGTCCCTATGTCTGTCTATTGTAATAGATTATATTTCCCAGTATATGTCATTACTTCTTGTCTTGGCTGTTAAGTTGGTTTTTTTTCTTTTTTCTTGCGACTTTGTCCCTATGTCTGTCTATTGTAATAGATTATATTTCCCAGTATATGTCATTACTTCTTGTCTTGGCTGTTAAGTTGGTTTTTTTTCTTTTTTCTTGCGACTTTGTCCCTATGTCTGTCTATTGTAATAGATTATATTTCCCAGTATATGTCATTACTTCTTGTCTTGGCTGTTAAGTTGGTTTTTTTTCTTTTTTCTTGCGACTTTGTCCCTATGTCTGTCTATTGTAATAGATTATATTTCCCAGTATATGTCATTACTTCTTGTCTTGGCTGTTAAGTTGGTTTTTTTTCTTTTTTCTTGCGACTTTGTCCCTATGTCTGTCTATTGTAATAGATTATATTTCCCAGTATATGTCATTACTTCTTGTCTTGGCTGTTAAGTTGGTTTTTTTTCTTTTTTCTTGCGACTTTGTCCCTATGTCTGTCTATTGTAATAGATTATATTTCCCAGTATATGTCATTACTTCTTGTCTTGGCTGTTAAGTTGGTTTTTTTTCTTTTTTCTTGCGACTTTGTCCCTATGTCTGTCTATTGTAATAGATTATATTTCCCAGTATATGTCATTACTTCTTGTCTTGGCTGTTAAGTTGGTTTTTTTTCTTTTTTCTTGCGACTTTGTCCCTATGTCTGTCTATTGTAATAGATTATATTTCCCAGTATATGTCATTACTTCTTGTCTTGGCTGTTAAGTTGGTTTTTTTTCTTTTTTCTTGCGACTTTGTCCCTATGGGTCTTGAAAACATCTGAGAACCAGCTGTCATTTTGCACATCCCCATGGGGAAGTGAGTACCTGACACTGACCAACGGCCTTTTGCAAAGTTTTGCTGACAATTATTTGCTTGCAGAATAGCTTTGGTTCCAGCTGCATGGTTGGGAGCAGGGGAAGAGAGCTGAGAGATTTTTAAAAAAACAATTTCAAGAAGAGCAGTTCACCCTGAGCATGTGTAGAAACAAGGCAGTGACCAAGTTTCACTTCCCTTCTCGTTCTCTGCAACTCTCAGAGATGGGTGGTGAGAAGCAGGAGTGGTGAAACAACTCCTGGCACTGCAGGAGGTTTCTCTCTCCAGGTTTCTCTCTCAATGCTCCTTTCTCCTGCACTTCTGGCATCCTGAAGATGCCCAGGAGAGGAGCCCTTCCTGTGGGGACACTCCTGGTGCTGCTGCAGCTGGCATTTGTCCCGTCCCCGCTGGCAGGCTGCCTCCTCAATCCCTGTTTGGAGGTATGTGAGCTCCAAGTGAGCACAAAATCTTTCTGTTTCTCTGGTGCAGCTTTTCCCTTTGCTTGGGAGATTGTGCCTCAAGCCTCATAGCTGTCTTAGGAAAGCTCAGCTTTTTTTTTTCAAGGTTGTTATCAAGGTGATTGAAGTATTTCAAGTAAATTCTGGTCTTGAAAACATCTGAGAACCAGAACCAGCAGCAAGAACCTTTTCTTCTCGTTAGTTTTGTGTACCTCTGAGGGTGCTGCAGTGCAGTTATTGTAATAGATTATATTTCCCTTGGAAGGGATCCAAACCTTATCTCATTTCTACAAAACAGATTTTTGCCTGATTTGTGCAGTAGAGTGATTTCACCAAGTACCTGACACTGACCAACTGCCTTTTGCAAAGTTTTGCTGACAATTATTTGCTTGCAGAATAGCTTTGGTTCCAGCTGCCTGGTTGTGTGCAGGGGAAGAGAGCTGAGAGCTAGTGCTGGACATGCAGTGCATCCCTGAGTGTTTGTCCTGCTGGCTCTCTCAAAGGTTGCTGCTGGTTCATCTGTAGCCTCAAGGAACGCTGTCCTGTAGTTTTGTCCCACCTTCAATCAGCAAAAAATGCAGCTCCTCCTTGGGAGTAGGACTGGTTCTATTAGAAATGGGAAAAATGCTCAGGATATGTAAGATTATTTCCTAAAACTCAGGGCAGCTCCTTTAGAAATGAACTGCAAGGAGGGGTCATTCTGCTCCTGCTTTCCTGTTAGTTACATTTTCTGGCACTTCATGAAGAGCAGATGTTGACCATGATTGGATCTGCCTCTGTTACAGGTCACCCCTAACACAAATTTCAGATGCACTGGACTGAACATCTCTGGAGTTCCTGATGGAGTCCCAAACACCACCCAGAACCTGGACCTCAGTTTCAGCAATCTGAAATCACTGGGGTCAAATCATTTTGCATCAGTCCCTGAGCTGCAGCTTCTGGATCTTTCAAGGTAATGGGATCTGTTATGTGGATACTGGCTAATTTTTCTTTGCCAGCTGGGCTGCAATGGTGGCTTATTTTGGGACCTATTGGTCTTGGCTGTTAAGTTGGTTTTTTTTCTTTTTTCTTGCGACTTTGTCCCTATGTCTGTCATTTTGCACATCCCCATGGGGAAGTGATGTGTAGCTTTTAGTCCAGTCACTGAGTGCACACTCTCCACTCAGAGCTGGATCTGTCAGTCTGATCTTGTAGGCTGGGATGTGAGAAGGAGGAGGAAGATGTTTTACTTGTCTCTGAACAAGAAAAATGTCAGACTTTTCACTGTTACAAAAACTCTGAAGTGGAACATCTTGGATGAGCTGTTTTTCTAATCACAGTTAAAAAAAAATAACATGAAGGTACATTCATTTTCTAGAAGGCTGTTTTAAAATATCAACACATTCTCTTCTCCCTTCTCCTCACATATNGTACCTCTGAGGGTGCTGCAGTGCAGTTATTGTAATAGATTATATTTCCCTTGGAAGGGATCCAAACCTTATCTCATTTCTACAAAACAGATTTTTGCCTGATTTGTGCAGTAGAGTGATTTCACCAAGTACCTGACACTGACCAACTGCCTTTTGCAAAGTTTTGCTGACAATTATTTGCTTGCAGAATAGCTTTGGTTCCAGCTGCCTGGTTGTGTGCAGGGGAAGAGAGCTGAGAGCTAGTGCTGGACATGCAGTGCATCCCTGAGTGTTTGTCCTGCTGGCTCTCTCAAAGGTTGCTGCTGGTTCATCTGTAGCCTCAAGGAACGCTGTCCTGTAGTTTTGTCCCACCTTCAATCAGCAAAAAATGCAGCTCCTCCTTGGGAGTAGGACTGGTTCTATTAGAAATGGGAAAAATGCTCAGGATATGTAAGATTATTTCCTAAAACTCAGGGCAGCTCCTTTAGAAATGAACTGCAAGGAGGGGTCATTCTGCTCCTGCTTTCCTGTCAGTGACATTTTCTGGCACTTCATGAAGAGCAGATGTTGACCATGATTGGATCTGCCTCTGTTACAGGTCACCCCTAACACAAATTTCAGATGCACTGGACTGAACATCTCTGGAGTTCCTGATGGAGTCCCAAACACCACCCAGAACCTGGACCTCAGTTTCAGCAATCTGAAATCACTGGGGTCAAATCATTTTGCATCAGTCCCTGAGCTGCAGCTTCTGGATCTTTCAAGGTAATGGGATCTGTTATGTGGATACTGGCTAATTTTTCTTTACCAGCTGGGCTGCAATGGTGGCTTATTTTGGGACCTATTGGTCTTGGCTGTTAAGTTGGTTTTTTTTTCTTTTTTCTTGCGACTTTGTCCCTATGTCTGTCATTTTGCACATCCCCATGGGGAAGTGATGTGTAGCTTTTAGTCCAGTCACTGAGTGCACACTCTCCACTCAGAGCTGGATCTGTCAGTCTGATCTTGTAGGCTGGGATGTGAGAAGGAGGAGGAAGATGTTTTACTTGTCTCTGAACAAGAAAAATGTCAGACTTTTCACTGTTACAAAAACTCTGAAGTGGAACATCTTGGATGAGCTGTTTTTCTAATCACAGTTAAAAAAAAATAACATGAAGGTACATTCATTTTCTAGAAGGCTGTTTTAAAATATCAACACATTCTCTTCTCCCTTCTCCTCACATATCTGGGGGAGGAGATGGGGGAGGCCTATTAGCAAATTTGAATTGATGTATAATTTCCATTGACTTCAGACAACAGTTTCTTTGGGTAAATTGTTTCACTGAGAAATGTCACTCAGTCCCGTCACAGCTCTAGCTCCAGAGTGGCTGAGTGGCAGAGCACGTTTGCTGTGAGACACTGGCTGGATCATTAAACTAATTCTGCTGGGATTCACTGCAGAATGGATTTGGGGCTCAAATTCTGGATCTTCCCACATGAAACAAACCTTAGGGGGCCATCCTCATTTTCCTCTCTTCCTTTCCTCCTTCAGAGCCAGCACGGCCGGGGGTCTGCTCCCTCTGAGCCATCACCAGATATCAACTGCTGACAGAGTTGTGAGCTCTGCCACAGCTGCACCACTCTGGTGCCAGTGGGGCCGCCCAGATGTGGCTGAGGTGGCAGTCTGAGGGCTGTGGGGGTGCAAGATGTGAGGGAATGCTGGATCTGCTTGGTTCTTCCATCAGTGATGGTGATCACAACGTCACTTTGGCCTAAACTGAAAGCTAGGATTCTTCTTTCCTGCTGCCTGCATGAATTTTTGATCTTCACCAGGTCTCCAGGTCTCTTGCTTTGAATTTTAGATTAGAGAGGGAGGAGAGGAGGAGGTGAGAGGAGGTCTCCTGCTGTAGGAGCCTTCCCTTTGCACATCCAGGGACGCTGGCTCTGCCCAGCACAGCAAAGCCAAACCAGCCCCCAGCATGAGGCTGAGCCTGAGGATGTCACACCAGCACTCAGTGAATGAGGCAGGGACAGTGTTTCATGTACTTATATTTTCTTTTCATGCCCAACAGGTGCCACCTCCATACAATAGAAGATAACTCCTTTATGGATCTCCAGAGACTTTCTACCTTGATTTTAACTGCCAATTCCCTCCAGTACCTAGGGAGAGCAGCTTTCTATGGCTTAACATCGCTGAAGAAACTGGTTCTGGTGGAAACCAACAGAACCTCTCTGTCTGAGCTGCCCATTGGCCACTTGCATACCCTGCAGGAGCTGAATTTAGGCCACAACAGCATCACTTCATTGAAGCTTCCTGAGTATTTTGCCAACATGACCTCCCTCAGGCGCCTGAGCTTTTTCTCTAACAAGATCACATCTATCTCCAGAGGAGACCTCGATGCCCTGAGGGACAGGAACAGGCTCAACCTCACGCTGGTGCTTTCCTTGAACAATATAAAATCCATAGAGCCAGGGGCATTTGCGGGGATTCACCTCGCTGAGCTGGCTCTCAGGTCTGCTTTTGAGAACTTCACTGTGATGCAGACTTCTCTGCAAGGCCTAGCTGGTTTGCAGGTCAGCAGACTTGTAGTTGGGGAATTCAGTGACAGAGAGAGGCTGCAAGACTTTGAGAGAGGGCTCTTGAGTGGACTGTGCCAGGTACAGATGGAAGAGTTTGTCCTAATCTGCTTCAAGAGGTTTGAGGATAACACAGACACTCTCTTTAACTGCATAGGCAATGTCTCCACTATTCGCTTGGTGGACCTCGGACTTGAGGAGGTATCAGAGGTTCCTGTGTTGTCTAAAGTGAAACACCTGGAATGCAAGAAATGCCAGTTTGAGGACGTACCTGCCGCGAAGCTGTCGCTTTTCAAGGAACTGAGAGTGCTTCGTATTACCAAGAACAAAAGACTCAGAAACTTCAAGCAGAATTTTAATAGTCTCAGTAACCTGGAGGTCATAGATTTGAGTGAGAATAGCCTCACCTTTGGCAAATGCTGTTCTCAGTTTCAGAATTGTCCAAATTTGAAACACTTGAACTTAAGCTTCAATTCCAACATCAAATTGACTGGAGATTTCACTAATGTGAAGAATTTGTTATATTTGGACCTTCAGCACACAACTTTATTTGGTCCTGGCTCCTACCCTGTCTTTCTGTCCCTTCAGAGACTGATTTACCTTGATATTTCCCATACCAAAACTGAAGTTAAATCCCAGTGTACATTTTGTGGCTTGAACTCTTTGCAAGTGCTCAAGATGGCAGGGAACTCCTTTGAGGACAATAAGCTGGCAAACAACTTCAAAAACCTAAGTCACCTCCACACCTTGGATATTTCAAGCTGCAAATTAGTACATGTGGATCAAAGTACTTTTGATGCCCTCTCTGAGCTAAAAGAGCTAAACATCAGCAACAATAAGCTGCTGACCTTTGATCCTGGAGTCTACCAGCCGCTCCAAGCCCTCCGAGTCCTGGATTTCAGCAGAAACCAGCTGACTGTTCTGTTGCACTCAGCCCGGGAAATCCTGCCTGACAGCCTGGTCCTGTTGGATATCTCTCAAAACCTGTTTGACTGCTCCTGTGTGTACCTGGACTTTCTGACATGGGTCAGGGAGAAGCAGGAGCTGCTGCAGAATGAGGAGCTGATGCTGTGCCACACGCCCTCGTACGTGGCGAACGTGAGCCTGCCAAGCTTTGATCTGTCCTCCTGCCACATCAGTGCAGGCAAAGTTGTTTCCTCAGTGGTTGTGTCGCTCTTTATACTGGTGCTCCTCTTCATGATTTACAAGTACTACTTCCAGCTCTACTACTCCCTGGTGCTGCTCAGTGGGTGCAAACACTCCACAGAAAGAGGTGACACCTACGATGCCTTTGTCATCCACTCCAGCAAAGACCAGGAATGGGTGATAAAGGAGCTGGTGGAACCCTTGGAAGGAGGAACACCTCCCTTCCACCTGTGTCTGTACTACAGAGACTTCCTGCCAGGGGTACCCGTTGTCACCAATATCATCCAGGAGGGTTTCCTCAGTAGCAGGAATGTCATTGCAGTCATCTCCACTGACTTCCTGGAGAGCAAGTGGTGCAGCTTTGAGTTTGACATTGCCCAGTCCTGGCAGCTGGTGGAGGGAAAGGCTGGGATCATCATGATTGTGCTGGAAGATGTGAATAAGGCCCTGGTGAGGCAGAGGTTGGGGCTGTCCCGGTACCTGAGGAGGAACACCTACCTGGAGTGGAAGGACAAGGAAATAAGCAAGCACATTTTCTGGAGGCAGCTGACAGGAGTCCTGCTGGAAGGCAAAAATTGGAATTATGAGGAGGTAAAACTCATGTGAAAAGAAAGAGGAGTTCTTCCTCCCCCATCTGTCATCCTGGCCTGGGCTGAGGGATGGTGCTCAGAAGCTGGATCTTCTCTTGCTGTTCAGAGTCAGAGGGAGTGGATGGAGGCACTGCCAAAGCCTTACAGGAATTCCTGCCTTGATGGTCACCTTTTCTCAAGGGAATTTGCAAATTAAGGAGTGACAAGAGCCAGAAGAGCTGCCTGAGCTCTGTGTTTGCCCATGGCTGTCACCCACAGGTGGCCCAGCAATACCTCAGGTCTGGTGGGTCAGGAAACAGACCAATGCTCTTACTGTCATCTGGCTGCTTCTGAAACTGGATTTGGGTCCTGAGACCACTTACCCAGAGGAACTTCACAGCCTGTTGCTTTGAGTGGACCCCAGAATCTCAAAGGCAGAGTAAAGACACAGGATTCTTGGCTCTAAAAATGGTGTGAAACAGAAACAAAGTTTGGATTCCAAAAGTCTTGTGTCTGCCTCTGTGAGCACCATGACTCAGGGGACAAACCCTCCAGAGAGCAATGGGGCATCCTATAGCACAACTAGCAGCTGCTCAGGGAACCTGAGTAATTTTGTCATCAGGGAAGGAGGTTTCTGTTGGTGGCAAATTTCCTCAACATGTTTCTTTCAGTTTTCTTGAGACCAAGACCAAATATTGAAACCATCACCTGAAAATCTTACTTATATCCAGATTATATAGCATTTGAGAGGGCAGTCTGGGGTATTTTTGGGGGGACAAGAAATGTGTAACACTTTTAAAGTCAAGTTTTTCTTCGCTCCAACTGCTTCTCTTCATCCAGTGTTTGTGGATATACTCTGGGACTGCCCTAAGTGAGCAAAATTGAGCCTGAACGAAGTGTTTTGATGTTTACAGCCAGCCAGTTCTAGATTAAGCTTTTTCACTCTCTGGACCAGCCTTAATTCACTGTTGGAAGGTGCTGCAGGAGCCTCTAGGGTTTGAAATGGAGCTCAGATCTGCCTGTCTGCTCAGCCTTCCCCAGGGGCCAGCTGCCACCTGGAACAGGACTGGGTGGGGGAGTTTTGCTTTTGTTTCACTGAGAACGTGCCTGACATTTTGCAGGGAGAAGAAATAGAGGGGAAAAGTCAGGTTAGCTGAACTAAATGTATCCCAGCATCGTCCTGAATCAAGGGAAGGAAAGTCTAAATGCCTTGGAATCATATCACAGAGCACTCCACTGATGTCTGGGATATTGGATGGGGCAGGAGTATTGCTCTCTGTTTATCAAAGGCTTTGGTTGGGATTAATCACTGAATTACTCTGGTTTTAAACTTGCAAATCCTTCTATAATCAATGGTGTTCTGCAGAGGTAAAACAGAAGCAACTGAATGGTGAATCAGATCTGATATTTATCCAGAAGGAAGGCCTGATCCAGGTCACTTTTCTAAGCACCAGACAGGGACATTTCCATGGAAGCAGGATCAGGGATCAACATCACACATTATTGCGTAGAGAGGGAGAGCCAGTTCCAGGCCTTGTGCTGGCAGAAGTTGAATCACAGCTCCCTCCCTATGTGCTGTGTCAGACAACACTACCAAAAACCCCCACAGCTCTCCCTAAGCTTTTTTGTGACTCAGGAGATGAAGCTTTAATAATACTGAGCTTGATGCTGCGTTCCCTTGCCCAGAGAGTTTGTTCTGCATCTGCTAAATACTACTCCAGCAATTCCCAAAATGAAATTTCTTACCTCTGCTGGGATTGATGGGTCCTGCAGACCTCCTGCCTCACCCTTCCATCCCCACCTTCCACCTCCTCCAGGGACAGAGGCTGCTGGAAATGGTGGGGGCCAGTAAACCAGGGCACAGCTCAAGGTTCCCTGGACTGAGGCTGAAGGAGAGCACAGAGGACAAAGCAAACATTAGCTTGAATTTCAGCAGCTCCAAGTTAAATTGGGAAACAAGAGAGGAAAAATTAAATAGAATGGGAGTTCCTGCTCCTGAATTGAGCAGCACTGAAGCTGCGTTTCTCCTTCACTCTTTCTCTCTGTGGCTCCTCTGCAAACAATTCAGTGGATGTGTATTTCTGGCACAAAGCACAGAGTCCTGTGATTCTTGATTGTAATTATAACAATGAGTTTCAGAAAGCCAGCGAGTGGTTCTGGGCATTTATGAAAGGGATTTAGGACAGTATTGTTTAAAAAGTCAGTGTTTTTTTGAATATCAAAGCAACTTTAGGAGAGCTGGAGTGCTGCTGAGACGAGGCTCCCACCAGGACAATTTAAAAAGAAACTGGTCGCTTGTTTTCCTCTTCCTATTCAGTCTCCACAGCAGAGATGGATACATGAGTTGCCCCTGGCTTCCTTATTGTCCAAGAAAAAGCCACAAAAACCATCATAACTTCAGATAACCCTCTGTGGTCCCTTCCAGCCTGACCCACTCTGTGATTCTGTGACCTGCCCAGGCAGTGCCTGTCTGCTCTACACTGAGGTTTATGAGTCCAAGATGGACAAGACTGTGTGAACAATTATATTTTCACCATTTACCCAGCAGAAAACCAGCAGATTTTCTTTGGAAGACTCAAAACAGCTTTCCCCGATACTATAAATGGGGGAATATTGTGGTTCCCACAGAAGCACAGGTACTCATTTGCCTTCATTGTAGGAAGCAAATGTCCAAAGGAAAACTCAACATTCTCATGTTTCCAAAGCTGTTGGCATGCACTGTTTGAAACTGCCCACTCTGCAGCAAGTGGCTTTGATAGGATTTACTCATTGGGTGAAGAAATGAGCAGCCAAGCAAACACCCGCGCAGGTCTGCATTCATCTCTCATGTAAATACCTGAACATATTCCAGTTATTAAAGCATCTCTTTTGCCCCGGTCATAAAAACAGATGGAGACAAAGCTCCAAAGGGCTGTTGCATCCAAGCTATTCTATTTGCAATGGGGATGTGCCGTGATTTCACTCTGAGCTTCATTTGACCCATGCAACATGCCAGGACAGATGCAGCTCTGGACTTCCTTGCCTTGTGGAGGGTGCTGTCCCAGGGGCAGGACATCCCAATGTGCTGGCACTGTCACCAAGCTGGGCTTTGCAGCGAGGGCTCTGAGCAGAGCGTGCCCTCATCAATGTGATTGCATGTGTGCTCCCCACACTGCAGCAGCTGTAAAAGCTGGAAAGCAGATCCATATGAAGTCCTTCCCACCTGGATCTGGCTGGCTGCAGGAGCAGCACTGTGGGAATGCTCCCCTGCCTGCCCTGAGCAGGAGCACAGGCTTCCAGTGTCACTTAAAAACCCAACAGAACGAGGAAAAGCAGCTGGCTTCCCTGGACCGACTGATACTTGACAGGAACAGGTTGAAACTTCTCAGGGAGAGCGTTTGTCCTTTGGGAAATGCTATTTTGTAGGTGGCTTATGGAATTTAATGAGGTAGCATGGTGAATCTATGGAATGGGAATTGTCACAGCAGAGTTTCTGGCTTAGTGTTGCACGGGGCTGTAATTTTGGAACAGATATGTTTCATGGAAACAGTGATTTTTAAAAATGCTTTGGAGAGGCTGAAAAAGGAATTTCTAATAAAAGTTAAATTGCTCCACAATGTCATTTTAAAAAATGTCTGTTTAGGCTTATGCTGTTGTTTTTCAGAGTACATTTTCATTTTAAAATTTGTTTCTATTTATACAATCTCACTAGCCTCCCAAAACAACACCAAAATGTAAAAATGTTTCCCACACACCCAGATTAAAACCCCTGGATTTCATTTTGGGGGAAAAAATATATATATTTTTTATAACATGCTGAAAAGTATGTTTCATAAAATGGAAATTGCTCTTCTATGACAGCTCTTACTGTGACCCTTTCAGAGTCAAACCTTCACCTGCCTGTGTCCCATGTGCAGTTCAGGCAGGAAAAACCACTGACGAACCCCTGGAATGAATTTCACTAAGTGCCTTTTGCAAAGCATCTTGAGTAGGTGCAATGGATCGATAGGAACTGCCTGAGTCTGAGAGCAGCTGAGCAGGGGAGGAAAGAAGCAATTCCTTAATAAGTTGTTCTTTGCCATCACCAGCTCAGGCTGGGAATTGGGACAAATGACAGCAAAGCACGATTTGCAGAGAGGAGCCCATCTGCCAGGAGCTCTCACCTTCCTCAGCCTCAAGGTCACCCAGAGGGCACAGTCAAAAATGCACCAGCCTGGACCTTGCTGTGCTGCTCTGAACACACAGAGAAACATTGCATAACTTAGGACAGCTCTGTTAAAACACTTGAAAAGCAAGAAAAAGGAAGAAAATTAATAGGGAAGATTTTAGTGCAGGATCTCAGGGTGGGAAAGTGGCCACAGTTCAGCTGGGTGGATCCCAGATGCTGGAGGTGGCTTGGTCCCAGGGCTTCCAGCACTAACCAAAGCACCTACAAGGCAGAAGGTTCATGGTGAGTCTGTAAGTGCCACTTTGGTGCATAATGATAATAAGAGGGATGGAAATGAGCATTGTGTGGGTACCAGCCATGGTTTGAAGGTGACATGATGGAGACTGGCAGCCCTTGGGGTCCAGCTGGGACAGGTGACTGGGGTGAAAGAAGTTCAGCATCTCTGGAGGGCAAAAGCAGCCCAGCCCAGATCTGCCTTTGTGCCTGCCAGGCTACCCAATACACAGAGGGAGTGACCTTCGGTCACACACCTTTTGTGTGACCAAACCCTTGACCATGTCTACAAATCAAACAGCAGGGAGAGGATATTCAAACCCTGCACTTCCAAAATCCTCCCAGCAGAGCTGTTCAAAATACATTTATTATCGGCGATGAGGAGATCCTCAGCTGAGGCAAAGGGTCACCCCGTAGGACTGGGGCCCACGGCCCTCCAGCCAGAGGATTTCCACGGATAACAACCGCAACCTCCCCTGCCTGCAGCTCCTTCCTCCCTTATCGCCACATCTTGAGTACAACCACGCAAATAACAATAGGGTATTGTTAGGTAAAAGAGATTTAATTGCAGCCTACACTCCCTGAGAGAGAGGGTAAGATCGGCTTTTCTCCAGATCTAATCTTCAGTCTTCATCTTTTCTTCTCCCCCTCTCATCCCTTCCCTCTCCTCGAAGTTTCTCTTTTCTGTCTTTCCCAGCCAGCAGCAAGTGACCAACCTGAAACGTAAGAAAGAGGGAGGGGTGTCCTTGTTGCTTCTTCTTTTTCTACATTTTTGAATAGCCTTTAAATCCTTTGGAGTGTTGTGTCCCACAAGAAAGGATTAGCAGTAATTCCCCTGCCATCTCTTGCTTCCAACGCTTTGACAATTCATTCTCCTGAGATCCCCTAAACTCACCGCTGAATACATTAACCAGAGGACACGGAGCGGGCTTCGGGAGAGTGATATCCCGTATCCCCCCTCCCTGCAGCCTGCTGGTCCAGCTGAACACACCCACCCATCCACCACGGGCTCCTGGATCAGCACTTCTACTCCTTAGCGACCCAAAACAACCCCAAACTTGCCCGATGTAGGATGCTCTGGGTGGTTCAGCTCCCCCACTGCGAGATTCACAAGGCAACGCCTGGAACTCCTTCTCCTTTCCATGTCTCACGATGGATCTGGTGGGAGCCTGTGCCCCCTCCCCTGCTCCCACACTGCAATCCCTCTGTTTTCTTTTCCAAGCCGTGTAGTCTGCTGGGAAGGGCTCTCTACCACCTCTGCCTGGCTCAGGATGCTGCCAAGCCCCCTTAGATAATGAATGCTGCCTGTTATCTCTGCCATGCTTTGCTTTCTCTGGTGGTTAAATGGGGTTCACAACCTGCACACTGTGATTTGCTGGAGTGGAGCACTAAGAGGCAGACAGAGTCTGGATCAGAGCCTGTGAAAATGGCACTTTCTGTTCCTCAACTCCATTTCCCTCATCCTGGGATTTTGAAATCCTCCTCTACAGCTCTCCCCCAGGCCAGCAAACGTCTGTCTGAAGCCAGATCCTTCCATCTCCTTTCCTGTCACTGGTTCTATTTGTGGTCACTTAAGTTTTGCTTCCTTTAAGGGAAATAAATGCACTGAGAGTAGCACAAAAAAAGGAGCAGTATTCGGCTTCTGAGACCCTCTTTGCAATTCTGCTTGGCAGCAAAGCCTTTCCTGGCCAGGTATTTCTTCCTGCCACCCCTTCTCTCATGCTGTAAGTATTAAAATAAGCTGTTGATAAGAAAACCCACAGGCTTCCCCATCTCATCTCCTGCTGAGGTTGTGGCCCACGTCTTTCTCTCCTGCATGGAGTCAGCATCTTTCAGTTCCCCCTCTTGCTCCCTCCAGCAGCCCGGATTTTGCCTGGTGCTGAGCTGGGCCAGCCCCACTCTGTACTCTGCTGGTTCCCCACCTCTCAGTGCTCCAGGGAGGGCAGGGGGGCGACAGGATTCACCCCTCAGCCTCAGACAGAAACTGCCTGAGCTGTGTTACTCAGAGCCCTGACAGCAATTGCAGGGTGCCTGCCTGCTGAAAGGGCCCTGGCTGTGAGAAGTCACCCTCTGCTCTGGCCGGGGTGGTGCCTACAGGGGTCCCCTGTGTGATGGGGAGGTGCTGTGGGCTCTGGAGGTGCCCTCCTGTCACATGTGGGGCAATGACAGGGAGAGAAGGATGACAAAATGCTAGGACTGAAGCCTGAGCCGAATGTGTGAAGTTTCTTGCCCTCCCTGATAGCCATTTCTCCTGGAAAAAAAATAATGTTTCATAAAGAGCATCATGAAAGCAAAGTATATCATGATTTCAGTGTGAGCAGACAGCAAGAGAGATAGGAGCATCCCCTTGGATTTGCCTGCCTGAGGTTATTTACCTCAGGAGGCTGCTGAATAAAAGATACAAAAATACAGCAGAAAGTAGTATTATTTGCTCATTTCAAAGCATGATGGGAGGCAGAAAAACATTATAAGGGGTATCTTTGAGTCTCGCCAAGCTGGATTTGTCAGGGCAGAGTTTTCATGGAGCGCTCTCCGGGTGACCCAGTTTCTGAGACACAGGCACAGACACACACACGTTCACACACACAGAGCCCTGCCACAATCCACAGCTTTAATAGCTGTGACATACAAAGGAGATTTTGATGCAAAGTGGAGCTGACAGAGAAGTGGAAGAAGTATCTGGGGTTTTTTAGCTTTTTTTTTTCCATCCAGTGCCACACCAAGATTACAGTCAAGGTGGTTTCAACCTTCAGCAAGGACTGATGTTACCGTGGGTTCTGCTTTTAATGACATTTAGCAAGAAGCAGCAGCTCGGGGAGGGGGAACAAGGGTTTTCTTTTCAGGAGGAATTTACTTGGGCTGTCAGGATTAAAGGCATGAAGTGAATGCATATGGGGCTGCAAAGGGGGCTTAATGGCTTTGCTGCTGGTAAGGACAGGACAGCTCTGAGACAGGGTGTGCCAGCCCTGTCAGGCACCTGATAAAACATCTGTGAATGTGCAAGGGTGCAGTGGATGGACGTCATGGCAGTGTGGTCACGCTGGGGTGACTCTGTCATTGATGGCTTCCTGGCTGTGGGTGACATGAAGGTGTCGTTATGTAGCAATAATCTCTGTTTCGGAAAACTTCCCCCCCGAGGGTGAGGTGGCTGCTCCAGCCCAGCTGATGGGTGTCACTTCTCTCACCATGACTCCATCAGACTCTTCCGTAGATCCTGCAGGGAGCAGGCACGAGCCTGGGTGGGCTTGACAGGATGCCAGGGCAGGAGCAGGCTGGATTGATGCTCCAGGTTGGGCACCCAGATATCCAGCTCAGGGCTGGCCTGGGATGGGTCCAGGCATCCCCAAAAGCTCCTAAATCATGCCAGCTTGTTGAGTTGAGTGCACCCAGGCTGATTCCATGTCCTCAAAGCAACAGAGACTTCA
Source organism: Aleadryas rufinucha (assembly GCA_013397815.1). Lineage (NCBI taxonomy): Eukaryota > Metazoa > Chordata > Aves > Passeriformes > Aleadryas > Aleadryas rufinucha. The sequence continues at coordinate 432,180 of VZTH01018483.1, read as the reverse complement.
TTATTGCAGCAAATGGCTAAAAATGAAACAGCCTTATAAAACCTGGGGCTTAGCAAGGAGCTGCACTTGGAGAGGAAGAAACAGTGGGCAAAACATCCAGAGAAGATAAATGCTGGGCCAAAGTACACCCCTTCTAGAGCTGTCCCAGGATTTGTTCATGTTGGGGAGAGCCCTTGGAGTGGTGTTTTGGCTTGGGCCTCCATTTAGGAAACACTCTTCAGCTACAAATAAGCTGGTGATGCCTCCAGGAAGCTGCAAGTGCCTGGATTTAAACAGCAAAGGTTCAGTGGGTAAGGCAGCACTACCACAGAGCCACTGCAGCCCTAATGGTGAGAGCTGGCAGAGGGCAGTGGGCACAGCTCAGCAGAGATGGTGCCAGATAAAGAGGAAACTAAAAGGAGAAGGTGCTGTTGTCTGTGGGCTGTGGTGGTGCTGCAATGCCCACGAGCACTGCAGTCACCTGAACTTTAGCAGATGCAGGTTGGTGTTTGCTGGACTGTGCTGGGAGACCTTGTCAGAAATCCCCTGGGGTGTGGAGGCCTCCAGCCTGCTCCTCCAGAGAGATCCAGACACAGAGGCTCTGACAGGGACCTTCTGCTCCTGGGGCCTGAGGGCTGGGAGTGAAGGGACCTGGCAGAAAGTGCTCAGGTTCAGCAGGAGGGTCTGGCGTGGGAGAAAATGAGCCAAGCAGGTCCTACACCTTGAGCAGGGTGGTGGCAACTTGCTGTGAGAGAAATGTGGTGGGTTTGACCCATTTTTGGGAAAACTATTTGTTTTATGACTTGGGGAATTTTTAATGGGGCAGGCTGGGGCTGTGGTGGGGAAGAGCCAGTCCTCAGTGGTGAGTGCAGGGCCACGTCATGCAGTGGGGAAATGCAGCCTTGAGCTCCAATTTCTCTGCTTGGATGGGAATTCCTCTCCTCAGCGGGAGGGGACAGCCCACTAGCCCAGGGAGCCTCTTCCCTGTGGGATGGACTGTCTGGGGGCTCAGAGAAGAAGCATCAGGCACCAGCCAGGCTGCTCTCCCTGCCTTGACGCGATGGAGCAGTGATAGCTCCATGTTGTGTGGCTGCTCTTTGCATCCGTTATACAAACATGGCACAGGGAAATGACAGCAATATGTGTCCCCCTGACACCCGGAGAATAAAGTGATATTGCTGTGAAAATGAGGCTGCTGCTGCACGGCTCAACTCTGAACCTTCCCTCTGCGAAGGAGCTATGATTAGAATCTCATCTCGCTCTCTATTGCACGACACCTGCAGAAGAAAATCCCACCCAGCAGCATGGAACTATTTTTAAAGGCCTTTTTCTGACAGGCTGGGAGATGGGGCTGGTGAGAATCCTGCTGGTACCGTGGAATTCTTTCAAACCCCCTTGCATAAGGAGATGGAGCTAGACTTGGGGAGTATGACTCAGAGAGAAAGGAAGTGGCAGAATCTTCTTGCAAAATCTGAAGCTTGTGCCAGCTCTTTGCCTTGGGAAGCTGAATTTCAGCATCTTCTGGGTCTGTTGAGGGGGTTTTTTCAGGTTTGCTGTACCTGAGTCAGCGAGACACCTCTAGCTGTCAGAAATTTGCTGAGAGAGACTCATGTGCTTTGAACAGAGGGGCACAGGGATCCATGGCATGGGAAGTGTGGGCAGGAGCGTGTCCCAGGGTTGCTGTGCTCTCACCCAGGGCTGTGGGAAGGGATTGCCTGCAGCTTCTGGGCACCACAGAGTAAGAGGTCAGGGAATCAAACAGGCAGAGAAGACCAAGGGTCTGGAAGATTCAAGTCCTTGAGGTGTGGGACATGATGAGCTGTGAATTCTGGGCTGCCAGTGCCAAAAGGGTTTATTCACCTCCATTTCGGAGGTGAATAAATGTACCAAGAAGCCTCAGAAGTGTCTGGGAATGGAGAGGGAGAGTGAAGTGTGGGCTGGTGGAAGCAAAGCCCCACTTTCCTCTTGATATGCTGCTCATGGATGGGGTTTGGCGCTGTTCAAACATAATTTGCTCTCCCTCTCTGAATGGATCCAGGGAAGTGTATTACATTTATCTTAATAAAACAAGGGGCTTTGGAAGAGGTGCAACAGAGGAAGCCTGGTTTTCCACGGTCGTCTCCCATGTGGATTCCCTGGCTGAGCTCATATCACACCCCAGGAGTGGGATGGAAAATGGAAAGGCAATGGGAGAAAGTGCTCATTTGAGAATATCCTCCTTTGTAAAGCTTGTTAGGACTTAATTCCTCTGAGCTGCCTCTTCCATCAAATCGGATTGCAGGCCAGCAGGTTTGGAAGGCTACTGTGCAGTGCCCATGGGGCAATGAGCCCAATCTGGTAAACCTTCGTTCCATGGGGAATTATGTTAAAAAATAAATAGCACTAAACTGAAATCCCTACTAATTATTTGTCATTACATCCCACAGAGTTTGACCCACATATCTGCACTTTTCATGCTGACATTTAGCACCAGGGCTCTGGAGCTGCAATGGAGATTGGCACAAACCTGAGGAAAAGTCCCACTTAGGATGTACCCTGGACCATACAGGCTGCAGGTGGAGCATGCAGCATTAAATCAATGTACCCAGCCACAAAACCATTTCCCATTTTGTATAATACTGGCCAATGGAGATTTGAAAAATGTTCCCTTTCTGTATAGAAAGACTATTTTTAAAATTGAACAGTAAGTTAGTCCTCTATTGACTTTCAATTTCCATCCTCTCCCATTTCCATAGCAACTCTGGCCATTTATGCATTTATCTTCATATTTAACTTTCCTCTCTCATATAATTTCAAGTGGACTCAAGTGCTGCAAAAGGGTTAAACCACTCTTTCAAACAACCTCCTGTTTTTAAGCAATTACTTGAAAATACATATATATCTGCGTATATATATATACACTAGGCTAAATTGAAAAGTTTGTGGTTTAATGAAAAGTGCTGCTCGAATATTTGCCCAGAAAAACCCTTCAGGGCAATAACAAGAACGAGTCACAGCCTCTCTCCTCTCACCTTTCCTCGTGTTATGACTGTGTTCAAAATTCTCCTCTGGAATCTGAACTTGCAGCTGCGAGAGCTGCGGCAGTCACAGGCTGGGGATTGACTGAGCTCAGGCTTTGGCAATTTGGGCTGGTTTTCATCTTTTTTTTTTTCTTTTTTTTTTTTTTTTTTTGTTTGTTTTTTTGTTTGTTTTTTTTTTTTTTTTTTTTTTTTTTTTTTTTTTTTTTTTTTTTTTTTTTTTTTTTTTTTTTTTTTTTNTTTTTTTTTTCCTTTTTTGAAGTGTTTGTTTGTGTCTTTGGGAACAGTCAGAAGGCAGCAGTGCTTCACAAATTTTGTGCTTCTGGGCTTGGGGCAGAGATGTGAGTTCACCGTGACCATTTACAGTGCAGTGATAGAATTGTCCCGAGGATCTGGAGGGGTTTTGGTGGGAATGCAGTGACCGTGTGTGGGGCTTTGCTGTCCAGGAGAGCAGCCAGGCAAGTGGCAGCCTTGGGGAATCTCCATGCATGATGCCAGAGAGCCCCTCCAGGTAGGCATTGCTGGCTGAGCTCCTTGGAGAGCAGATTGGTCTTGAAGTCTTGGTACTGCCTGCACGAGGCACTGGGAGAAAAGCTTTGAGGTCAGTAATTCTCTTCTAAGTCCACACCTGACATTCCCTCCCTATATTTTCACAGTGTTTTTAGCTGCAAACTCCTGTGGGATTTTCATTCTGGGACTCTCTTGACTCTCAGCTTCCATTGTCATCCTGCTTCTCCTTTAGTGCCTTCCCAGCCCTCTTCCATCCAGCTGATTATTTTTACAGCGGAAAAATATCCCTGTGTCCTCAAGAAAACATGGATGGCTTAATTGCAGCACAGAAAAAATGGGACATATTTCCCTGGAGTGCTGGTGACACGTTCCAGGAGAGCAAAGGTGACCACGCTGCTTTGGGACAGCTCTGTCACCGCAGCTCTGTTCACTGATAACCTGCACAAGGACCTGCCCAACTGACCAAGGTGCTGAAGTGCCAAAGGCATTTTTAAATTTTTCTTTTAATGGGCCTGAGAGTCTAAATCTCATTGACTTTCAAATTGACTGTGCAGATCAATGCACACTGCCCTGACGAGGCAGGATGGTTTCCTACAGAATGTCGTCCTGCACACCAGCCATGCACCCTCACGCTGCTCCAGCAGCTTGGGATTCAGGTCTGATCTTCTCCTACTGGGGGATTTCTGGCGAGTCCTACAGCCAGACCTTCCAGTTGTTTTGTGCAAGGATACGAGTTAGCAACTGGCGGAACTGTTGAAGTTATTTAAGTGCCTAATTCCCGTTGAAACCTGCTTAGATGCACTTGAAAATCCTATTAGAACACTTCCCTGCACCTTTAAGCACCTAAATACTTTTGAAAATGCATTCTCTGATCATTTAGGGATGGAAGGGCAGAGTGTTTCTAGAGGATTTGTGCTCCTAACTCACTTGCTGCTCCCAAAAGAAATCTCTGGTTTTGTCTGTGTTGTGCTGATGTCCCATGTCACCTTCCCCTTTCACTGCATCACTTGTGTTGTTCCTTGATGAAGGTCTCTAAATAATTCCTCCCCCTGCCTTACTGTTGACACCTTCCTGAGTATTTGCAGGGCGTTATTAAATCACCTCTTTACTCATCCTTTATCTGAGCTGTACATAATTAGTTCCTTTAATCTTTCTTCATAGGTCAATCCTTCTAAACCCTTAATCATCTTTATCTCCTTTGCTGGAGCCCCTCCAATTTGCTGACAATTTTTTTTCTTCTTCATTTTATTTTGCATCAAGAAACAGCAAAACCCCCAAGTCCCAAGGGCTCTCCAGGCTCACTGGTGGCAGTGTGGGGCTGTGGCTTTCCTTGTGGGGTTGCCCCTTTTTGTTTCTGGCCCAGCCTGGGGAACAAAACTCGTGTTGGAAGGGAGAAAACCATCCCTGTCTCATCCCTGGAAGTGTCCAAGGCCAGGCTGGATGGGGCTTGGAGCAGCCTGGGATAGTGGAAGGTGCCCCTGCCTAGCACAGCCTGTTTTGCTTGGCTTGCAAAAATCCTCTTTCTATGCTTTACATTTTTTAAAAGTCTTTTATTCAGATTTTATTTGTCCTCAGTTCTTCACTTCAAGGGTCTGTGAACCCTTCTCAGCTGATATCACACTCACCTTCACAAATTCCTTGACTGGCACCAGCAGGATGAGGAAACTGAAGCCTCATGGAAGGGATGGAAGGCAGAGCCCTGATCCCCAGCCAGGCAGCAGCTGTAGCCCCTGCTCTGTCTGAAAGCACAGGACAATGATCCTAAAAAGGGCAGAATTCCTGGGGGAAGAGAGGGGATCTGCAACCACTTGGAGCCTACTTAGGCAGTGCTTTTCTTGGTTGTCTTATCCAAACAAACACTTGCCATTCCTCAGTGGGAAGCACAGCTTCTTCCTCCCAAGCAGGCACACCAGGGTGTTCCCTGTCACACACTTGGCTAAAAAGCAAAGGCCACCTTCATCTCCTTTCCTTTTATTGATCATAAGTGACCTCTGGGTTGAACTGATTGCAAAACCAACCAAAGCCATGAGAGGGTGGTAGAAATTTTCAGCTCAAACCTGTCTTGTGGAGCTCCCAAAACATTGGAAGCCTAAGCCTGTTCCATTGAACTGGGAGCTGTGAGTGACCATGACCAGCCCTGGGGACAGTCCCAAAGTTTCTGTGTCCCTTGGTGCCAGGGAGCACTGACAGAGCCACCACAGTCACAACTGTGATGCTAAAACCCACACCTTGAGGGATCTGTCATTCTGCAACGACTTTGCTTTCCCTTTTTCCACCCAGCAAAACCTTGCAAACAGAGTGCGATAACCACCCTGACTCCTCGGAGGGTGGCTGGAAGTCACACCCGGGCTGGCACATCACAAGCAGGGTGGGATGTGGCTGGTTCTGTGGAAGGAATCTGGGTTCATCCTGTGCCCTGCACAAGTGGCTTCCAGATGTGCTCCAGGTGTGGTGGGAGGGATCAGGCTGTGGAAGTGGGCAGGTGGGGTTAAACAGAGGCTGTCCCTTCAGCGTGCCGAGAGGTGCCCACTTGTGCAGAATGAGGACAGAAAGCTGCATGTTTATGCAAGTGCTCCAGGAGATCCTGGGGAAGCTGCTGACAGGGAACTTTCTGCTTGTCAGGGATGTGAAAGACTCAATCAATGCAGCAAGAGTCACCCTGAGCCTGAGGAGCTCAGGCTGGGGGCAATGTGACCCCAGAGAGGAGATGAGAAGTAGCTGTGGTGTTGCCATCCCTTTCTTGTGCCCCTCCCAAAGCCCAACAGCACAGTCCAGAGGCCTCAGGGCCTCTCTTCACTGTTCCCTGGCACCAGCAGCAGGCAAGATGACCCAGGGATGCTTCTAGTGCCCTGCATCACTGGGAATTCCTAAAGCTGAACAGGGCTGGTAAAAAGAAGGGCTCCAGGCCATTTCCAGTCTAGGAGCCACGTTGTGTCCTCTCCCTGTTCCTGGAGCAAGGGGAGGTGAGGACTGCCTGTGTCATATCCTTGAAATGACTTTTATGGAGCCCCATCCATCCACCTCCTGCTGCTTGGAATTGCCACAACCATTTCCAGCCCCCTCTGAGCTCTGATGTTTCCAGATGGGACTGTTAAGCTCCCTAGGAGTGCAGCTGTAAATATGTGCAGAAATGCCACCAGCTCTGCCCTGCTCCTGCTCGGCTCTGCAGGCCCGGGAGGGACTGGGGCTCCCTGAGGGCTCCAAAATCAGCAGAGCTTTGCAGCAGCTCCATTAACAAAGGTTGCACTCCATAGAACCACAGAATGCTTGGGGTTGGAACAGACTTTAAGGATCATCCCATCCCACCCCCTGCCATGGGCAGGGACACCTTCCACTGTCCCAGGCTGCTCCAAGCCCCATCCAACCTGGCCTTGGACACTGCCAGGGATCCAGGGGCAGCCACAGCTGCTCTGGGCACCCTGTGCCAGGGCTTCCCCACCCTCACAGGGAAGAATTTCTTCCTAATGTTGAATCTAAACCTCCTCTCTGTCAGTTTGAAGCCATTCTCCCTTTGAGCTGAGAAAATCAACAAAGCCAAAGTAATCAGGCCATGGCTGGAGTGGGATGGAGCCACCCTGTCTCTGCCACTTTTCTCTCAGGTGTCCATGGTCACGTCACTGGATTGGTTTGGGGTTGCATGTCTATGAGTCCTTGCAATGTGGGAATATTTTCTGTAATGTCAACAGCCCCCACACCTAAGTTTTTAGTAAAACCTTTACCATAATGGGAATAATAACTTATCAGTGTCTTTTATTTTGCCAATGAAAGTAGCATCATCATACCCTTCCCAAGAGTCTTGTTCTGCATATTTCCCTTCAGAGGAGAAGCACAGTTGTGTTGCTTCTTCCACCCAGAATGGGTTCTGGTGGCACTGTCAGTGCTGGATGTCTGGATGCTGCTCACTGAACGTAAATGCACTGTTTGTGCAACACAGCAGCCGTGCCATGAACTGGTTCTGTGTCCCTGAGCAAGGGCAGGCTGTGGCTTCCCTTCTCCCCTGCTCTCCTCTGCAGTGACTGCCTGTTGCAAAGGGTTTCTCAGAAAGGGGGAAATCCCAGGCTCTATTCAACTGGGTTGCAAAACTCCTCCTGAGTTCAAATCTGAATTCCATGCTGTCGGCATTTTAGGAACGCAGCAGGGAGAGTCAGCAGCAGATGCCTCACTCTGGGAGCTGTTTCTTGCAAAGCATTCAAACTATTCAGTTATGTTTTACTTGGGGTGCTGTTCCACAGTGCTCCTCCCTCCTATCCTTGCATCACAGCACAAAGTGGGGTGACTGTGACCTTCTCCTGACATGCAGAAGAGGGATTCTCCTGGACTGGGAATGCGGCATCCTTGTAGCAAGCACTTCCCAACACAACACGTGCTCCCAAATCACTGCTGTCTCCAGTTATTTTAAATATCTGTGTCCATCCCTGCAGGAGATGGATCCTGGACAAGGCCCTTAGAGACATATGAGCCAGCCTGTGGCTTAGGAAAGGCTGTGTAACTACAACCCTCCCCTCCCCTCTTTTTTCTTTTCCTGCTCTTTTCCTTCATTTCTTTCTTTTTCTCTAGGTCTTAAACATATTCCCATCCCTCCTGGAGCTGCATTTCATTACACATCAAATGGATGGATAGCACGATTGACAAAAACTTAAAACTAATTAAAAAAGTATAAAAGGTTAAAATCTCTGGAAAAGCCTAACTGGCCCCATCCTGAAGGACAAAGGGATGGATCAGCTTTTTCTATGTGCACTAATTCACCTGCCCACAGCACACTGAGACCCAAATGGGGCCTCCTCACAAGCCCAACTTCTCGAAATTGCCTTTTTCTAAATCAGCTTCCATACAACAGCACAGAGCTCCCAGTCCTGTCCCCACGGTGTGGGCAGCAAAGCTGTCAGTAATAGCATCAGCAGCTCTGGCTTTAGAAAAGCAAAAGTCACCAGTGAGCCCCTCAAATCCCTGATCCCTTCAGCGAGGGGCAGCAGTGATGACCCTGGGATCCGCTCCCCTCCCCGGAACAACTCCCCCTGGTAAATACTTTCAAATAAATGGCTGAGCAGCAAGAACTAAAACCTGGGAGATGTGATAAGCAAGGCTTTGTCCCCTCCTTCTGGGGATTGATGTGCAAATAGGGGCTGAGGTTTGCAGCCGGCGGAGTTGAGCTGTTTTCGCTCAGCCTCTCGCACAATCCCGAGCAGAGGAGCTGCGGGATCTCTGCGGCATCTCTGCGTTTGCGCCCACCCCGGTGAACTGCCCCTCTCAGTAAACTGCATTCGAGACGGGCTTTGAAAGCCACCCGTCCCTTTCAAAAGGCGACTTTGAAAGCTCAGACTCCCTTGGCTCCGTAGGGCTGAAGTGAGACACTTTCACGCCTTGGAGAAAATGGTTTATAATGTATTTACGACAGAAAAATAAAACATAAAGACTATTCTCTTGTCTATCTTTTTTTCCTTCTCCTTTTTTCTTTTCTCCTTTTCTTTATTTACCAAAAGTACCTCCAGGGCTAATGGCATTTTCTTTGGCCGCTGGGAGCAGAGGAAGATAGAAGTCTGAAATATGAAAGCTTTTCTCTTGGTTTTTAACAACTTTGGATCACTCTAGTTAACTCTTAGTCTCATTTCAAAGCAGAGCTAGAAACTGAAAGGCTGGTTCTCTTTTTCTCTGAGAAAAACTACATTACTATAAATGATTGCTTATCCCAGAAAGAAACAGAGGCTTAAAATTCCTTGTCCTGGCATGAAAAAAAGTCAAAATCACTGAGACTTCTGTGAGCTGTGACAAAAAAAAAAAAAAGAGAGAAATAGTCTGCAATACTTAATTTTGATGATATCAAAGTGTTTCATGCATGACCTGTTTTTCATTTTTAAAATATATTTTTATTGTAATCAGCTTAAGTTTCAAAACAAAATGACTTTGAATAAAAAGTTAAAACAAGTTGTCTGACTGTCAATTTTTTTTTCCCAGCAGAAGAAATTCATCAAACTGGGTCTCTTTCTTCCAAGCATTTCAACTGAGATAAATCTGCTTTTTCCAAACTGTAAGAGATATCTTAACAAGATATTCCTGCCTGGCTCTTGCTGTTCCAGAAATAGTGAGTTTCTTCGGATACTGGTGCCTGATGATGGCAGTGCAGAGGACAGAAGTTTGGGGACAAGTAGGGTTCAAAATGTAGCATGGAAGTCTTAAGGAGGCAGGGGTGACAAAGATTTCAGCCTTTCCCAAACTCTGAGGACCTGGAGGTCTTACCCAACCCTAAAACTAAGGGGTGAGTGTGTTAATGCTGCTGATCAAGCTCTGAGATTCCCAGCTTGCCTGCTCAGGTGCAAGCAGGAAATTTGTCATGAATGGCCCTTGATGTGTTATTTTCGTGTTCCCTCTCAGGATATAAAAGTCCAAACCAAGCAAATTTGGGCAAATTAACAAATTTTTTTAGCTTCTGAAAAACTCTGTGATTTCTATTTGGAGTGGCTGTATTTTGGCCTTGCATCCACAGCATTGTTTGGCTCAGGCAGCAGCTCCTGAAGAGAAGTGCCAGGATGGGAAAGCAGGAAGAAGCAGTTTGCTAAATCTTGGTGCTTCTGTGAGGAACAGTCCTGCTCCTGTGCCTTACCCACCTTCCCAACAGCAGAGGATAATGGGGGTGGAAAGGCAGAATCAGATGTTCAGTGTTAGGGGGATCATAGAAACTCTTTTACCTCCCAGCCAATTGTATCACCACTTTATTTCAAAAACAAGCACAGAGCAGCTTGGCTAGGAGCCACTCCAAGGTTCAGTGATAGACAGAGAGATGACCTGATGCCCTCATCTTTGCTCTTCTGACCATAATTCCCTCCACAATCTTGAGCTGCTCATTTAATCCCCCTTGGTTATAGGTTCTCCTGTAGGAGTGGAATGAGTATTCGAAATATCCCTGGAGTTAACCTGTCCATCCAAGTGGTGACCAAAGATGAATGAATTTTATCACTCCCGAACCAAGTGGATGTACAGCTTGAACCGATTGTAGGAGCAGACTCATTTCTATATTGTCCTCTTCTTCCAAGTTTCAGGTGTCCCAGGATTTCTGGTGCATCAGCTTTAGCTTTTCATGAACTTGAGCCCTGGCAAAGTGGACAAACAGGGTGAAAGACTTTCTCCAGAGGGCATTTCATCGAGGAGTTTTATCCTGACCATGACAGATGTTCTTGTACCCAGCATCTGCAAGAGGGAGATTTATCCAGAGCCAATGCATTTGGTTTTAGCTCTGGTTGGGTTTGTGGATAATCTAGGTGAATTGATGTTTTTTTAAAAAATGGGCTGAAAGAACCCCAAAAGGTTTGACAGGGAATTAGCTGCAACTTAAGAGAAGAGCAGTGCTAGGAATAGGATGGAGGATGGTCTCTGGGGGGTAAGAAAATAGAAAGGAGAGGAAAAAGGCAGATTCTTAAGGGATGAGGCCTTGGCCTCAGCTATGGAAACAGGTAATTTCCCAGTACAGACAGATAATAGGGATGAGGATTCAGGGAATGTGGCATCTGGGTCTGGTGCGATTCAGCCTGGCAAGCTGACACCAGTGAAGAGATCACAAATGCTTTCCCTGCCCTCCTCGCCTTTGCCTTCACCAAAGTTTAAAGTTTACCTGCTAATTCCCTTATCAGAAGTTTGTGCTGAGAACTCTTATCTGGATTTTACAGGCAGCTCCTGGCACCAGACCAAAAACGGGAGGAAAGCATTTCATTCTTCTCCAGTTGTTCAATGAAAGCAACATTTTAAGCCAACAATATTATTGTCATTAATGGGATGGGACTGTTAATGATGGGAATGTGTGTGTTAGGCTTTCAAATGAGACTTGCCATCTATCCCTGCTCCTGACCTGGTGCAGCTTAGTGGGGCTAAATTGCTTTTTAAAGCTGATCAGAATGAACCTTAATTGAGGCATTAAACCCAGGTTCAGTTGATCTTCCTGTCCCCACAGCCGTGCCACTGCTGGTGGCTGCCCTGGGGTCACTGGGCAGGCGAGAGGAGCATCCCCAAGACAAGGCCAGAGCTCCAGAGTGTCTGGGTTTGGAAGAGTGTTTTCTATCGTTCCCCCCAGTTCTCCCTATTTTTCTCTTTCAAATGTAATTAAAAGTCATTCTTTTAACTCTATTTATTTATCAGCCTGATACATTTGAACTTGCAGGTGCCTTCATCTCAGCATTCATTTCCCTGCCCTTTAATGTGAACCTGACTCAATTCCCCATCTCCTTCAAAGCTCTTTATTAGTTCTGCAGCAGCTCCCCTGCCCCCAACTCTTTCTCTGATTCCACCTTCTTCTTCAGCTGCCTCCCTTTCCATGGTTTGAGGTGCTGCCTCTCATGGGTTTTGGGGGCAGCTGGGTCCCTCTTCCCCTCCTGTCAGCTGTAGTGTGCCTGACTCCAAAATGAGTTGGGGTTGTTGGCCTTTTTTCCCTCTTTGCCAGCAACCCCTCAGTGCCTGAACCCACAAGGCTTCTGCCACGAAGAGCAGGGGATCCAGGGGAGGTTCTGCAGAGGAGCCAAACACAGAGAACAATTCAAAACAATGCCCAAGAAGTCCTTGATCTCCAACTTCCTTCACATGGAAGTCCAATGTTGATTTTCTCTTCCAGCTGAGGAAACTGAGGCTTGCAGCAAGGAGATGCTCTGCTCTGTGTAGCTGGGATTCCAACCCAGGCTTATTTTCTTTTTAAATACCTCTGCCTCCCCCAGCAGGAGCTGAGGTCCAGCTACAGAGCTCTGAGGGGTTATTCCTGCAAGGTTCCAGGCTCTGGCCCTGCTTTTCTCTTCCAAGGCACAGAGTCAAAGCTGCCTGTAGAGAAAATAAACAACCTGCTCTGGATTTGTCTTGCTGGGAGTTGAGTTGCCTCACTGCCTTGTCACTGAGATGTGGTGATTAAAGAGATCAACTGTGGAGCTCGGGGCACAGTGAGGGGACCCAGACACTTTGTAAGCTGTCACCTCACACTGCCAGGGTGAGTCTGGTGCAGAGGAGAGCTGTGATAAGGCAGCTGTGTGATGGGACATCAGTGCCTAAGGCACTGTGAAAGAGTCCATGGACCTCTTCTTACTGATGAAAATGAATCTTTTACTTTGTTCCATTTTATTTATTTGATTCCATTTGATTATTTTACTTTATTTTGGTTTATTTTATTATTTTTTCCTCCCCACCAAGCCTCTTTTCATCCCCTTATCTTCACTGGTAGTTAGTAGATTAATGCATGTCTCAGGAAGATAAATGCACTTTCAGATCTTCAAAAGGCAAGGCAGCCTCTGAAACCAATGTTTACAACCTCCTTGGCTGGTGACAAGACAGGCAGCGTGACATGACCTTCAGTTTAGCCTCCAAGGGCGAACTGAAATGCAGATCCTGGTCCCTGGGAGCACTGTGGGTACCAGTGCTCCCAGTAGCCACGTAGAGTTTGGGTTTACCTCTATTCCCTGCCAGGGCAAACTCCCTCCCTCTGCCTGCACTCTTTCCCTAGACATTGAATGAGAGTTTGGGGATGGAGGAGGAAAGAGAGAGAGGGAAGATAAGAGTCAGGGAGAGGGAGCAAGGCAATCCTCCCCAGGATTCAGCACTATACAGATATTGAGACTTTTACTTTGCCCTAAATCCTGGACCAGGACACAGCAGCAGGAGATGTCCAGCCCCAAAGGGCAGTGCACTGCTGTTCTCCACTGAGGGCTGGATCACACCAGTGCTTGCCCTCCTGGAAGGTCCAAAGTTCAATACAGGCCTGTCTTGGCCATCCCTGAGCGTCCCATTATGCATTAGGATAGTCACCCATGGGCCCATGATCCTGACTCTAGCCTGACGTTTCCAGGCATGCTTTAACGCTGTGGCTAAGCCACACAAAAAGCCCTGAATTTTATAGTTAATCTGAGTGCCAAGATGGCTTTGAAATATTCATCTTTTCACTCCAGCTCTATCCTCCACCATCAGGAGGCAGATTTTGGCATCCCCAGCTGTGGTTTGCCTGATGGCACAGGGAGGAGGAGCAGGGCTGGGGATGGCAGGTCCTGCAGGGTCAGAGGAGCAGGGCTCGTGTGTACAGAGCTTAAGTGGTGGCTCCAGGGTGGGAGAAAATGTCATTGTGTTTGAGCTGTTCTCAGGCATTTCCAAGCTCATCCCTGTGAATTAGGGGCTGAGTGAAGTTATTAAACCCTAATCAAAAACAGCTAATCAGGAATCAGTGGGAGATGTTGCAATTAATCGCGGCTGGAGCCAGCGGAGCTGGAGCTGGGGAATGGGGATGGATGTAAGGAAAGGACAGCAGGACCCTGTCTTCTGCCACTGAGACATCCTAAGGGGGCTGTGCCAGCTCACATGGTGGGCCTCAGGGTCTCGAAAGTATTTAGGGGATCTCAGAAGACACTTTTCTGTTGAGGGTTCCCCATGAGTTCCAAAATGCACTTTGAAGCAGCTGTGGTGGTGTGGATGTTCTGCTGCCCCATTGTGATGAGGGTCTTACAAGGCTTCTCTGCCTGCTGGAGGGGGGGAGCTCTCACTCAGATCTCCTAGCAGAGATCCATTCCCCCACATCTCTTTACAGCTGAGACTCTCCAAGTGCTTTACGGATTTCATAGGTGAATATCAGCATCTTGATTTTACGGGAAACTGAGTGATGTGCAAGAAGTGTTCTGACATGCCAGACTTTGCTCAGGCTTTGTCTGCAGCCCTGTGAAGATTTCACTGCAGTTAAAACAGAGGTTTAGGAACTGGATGCAAAGTCAGCCTCAGCTGTGTCAGGATGCCCTGCAAGGGAGGACGCTCTCAGCTGACATTTTCCTCTTCTGCTAACTGGTGTTCACAGATGCGATGAGAATCAGCCTCTGTGGTGGGTCACTGAGAGTTAATAACTTCCCACAACCCCAAGGCACTGCTCTTCTGATGGGACCATTAATGGGAGCAGCGTTTGCGTTGCATGTTCTCCTCAGTTCAGCCAGGGTCATGCTTTCCCACCATATCCTTCTAGATCTAAAGTCTTTCCCCTCACCATCCCTGAAGTCAGCAAACAATTGTGCCCCATGAAAGCAGACTGTGTGTGGTGTGGAGAATTGGGGCACTGAAGGTGCCTGGACCCCTGGACACCCCCTGTGCCATTGAGTCACTGGAGCATAATTCCACTTTGAGTTCCTTTCTGTTTGATGATAAAAACCCTCAAGGACACGATCGACTTCTCTCACCATTAAAGGCATCTGGAGAAGAGCAGAGGTTTTCTGCTGCTTTTGGAAATTCCCTTGCTTCCTGCTCCAGAGAAACATCTTTCTTCATAAATCTTATTGAACCTATAAAATGCCTTCCTGTTCTTTCGCCTCTGCCCGGCTCCCCTCAACATGCCTGTTCCACCATTGCATTCAGGCTGCTCTATAAAAAGAATAAAGTACATTGTGCCGGATCGAGCTCAGCTGTAAATCCCTGCCAGCCCAGAGCTGACACAAATTGAATTCCATCATGGCTCTTCTTCGGAGGGTTTGCTGGCTGCCATTTAAATTTGCCAGGGATGAGATGCAATTTAGTTTAAGTAACTAAAGTGGAAAGGTGCACAACATTGTTGTAGGGCCTTAGCTGAGAGGTTCAGGTCTGCAGGAGAAGGAGCACTTCTCTGTCCAAGGAACCATTGCTCAGAAATGCAGATGAATGCAATCAGCAAGCCTGGGTTCAGGTTTGCGGGTATGATCCAAGGATTTCAACCCCAAAAGACACGTTTCCTGGGAAGCCGCTTCCTCAGACAGCAGAGTGGCAGCAAAGTCTGATAGAACCCCCAGCATCTGTAATCTGCCCTCAGGTGTGTTGTAGGGTGAGTGTGTTCATGAAGGTTTTCTATCTGGCTTGAGATAAAGATTTCAAGCCCAGCTCATGATCTAAAGCAACTCCTGCTTTATTGCACAGCCCGACGTTGGCCTCATTGAGGAGGGTGCTGGATCAGGGATGAGGGATGTCTGAGGGTCTCTGGTGTCACTGAGTGTGTGACCAGGGCACTTTGCTGTGGAGCTGCTGGTTGAGAGACCTCTTGAGTGAGCCTGGATCCTGTTCCCCGCCTTCTCTCTGTGATGTTGGGTGGTTTGGGACTACCAAATATCCCCACAGACACCAGTTTCCTGTTCCCCCAGGGCCAAGGCTGAGCTCTTAATATGCACACATCCAGCAGCGTGAGAGGGGAGGTTGAGCATTACCAGAGCAGCTAAATTCTCCCAGAGCTTTTCTTTCTGACTTGGACATGTCTTCCCTTCCCCAAATGTTGGTTTCCAGCAGCCAGAGGATGATTTGCCATCCCTGCAATGTGTGTAGAAATCTTCTGGTTTGAAGTTGTCCGGCTATTGTCACAAGGATGGCATTGCTTGTGACATTGGATGCCACTCTTTTCCCTCCCCTGGAAGAAAAAGCTCGTTTCCCCACCAGGTTTTATTTCCTATCTCCCACCCTGTGCATGTGCTGCTTTCCTCCTCCTCCTCTCTGTGGCTGTGCTGAGCTATTGATTCCTGCCTTGCTCGCTCTGTGGATTTGGGGAAGGGGGAGGGACGCCTCCAGGGCAGGTCAGGATAAATCGGCACTTTGTCTGCGCCTTGCCTTCTGCATCCCTTACTCGAGGTCTCCATCGCATCCTTGTCCCTGTCACAATTTTTCTGCCAAATGCCGTTTTCACCCTCCCCACACGTCCCAGGAGAGCTGTTATTTATGGCCGGTGCAACAAAACTGAGCAGCACCAGCTGTTTCCCAGCCTGCAGGAGCACATCCATCACGGGGGGCTTTAGAGAAAGCCTTTTGTTTAATTATGGGATCGCTCCTTTTCTCTCTCCAATCCTTTGCCCCTCCTAGCCTTCCCTCACATCACTCCAGTGACGAGGCCAGGAGGTTTTTCATTCTCTGCTGGCAACTCAAATGATTTCTAGATGGTCTCAGTTCACTTTCTTGCTGGTGCAAACCCTTCTTCATTGCTCAGAACACTTAACACCTGTGAAGAGAGGGTAAAGGGTGCTTCTCTGCACAGGCAGTTTGGGAACAATAAATATCATCTTACAAATATTTTTGCAGAAGGACATAGTGGCCCTGATTTCCATCTTCTTCCCCTCCTATGTAGCCATGATTTTCTTTTGATAAAAAGCAAAACAAAAATCCTAAAGATTTCACTGAAGGAGCATGAGAGCAATTATCATCCAATCCTTCCCTATTTACACAGTTTCTGATATGGCAGATGCCTTAAATGTTTTGGGGCTTTTTGTTCACAGATCCCACTGTCTGGAAATGCATCGTGAAGGAGACTGAAGTTCATCCTCTGTGGTTCAGACTCTGAAAAGTCACCCACCAGGACAACATGCAGGTAAAACACCTTTTGGGCAAGTCCCTGCACAGGGGTGAATTCAACACCTCCCGCTCCCCTGTAGAACTTGTTTATTAAGGTCTGAGAGTTATGAGGAGTAGGAGCAGATTTTTCTTGTCTGGACCTCTCAGAGCCAGAGAAATGGATGGTGCTGGATGGAACATTTGGTTTCTCTGAGGTGCTGACATCGCCTTGGTGGTGATATGAGGCAACAGGAATGGAAATGCACTTGTCCAGGAGAGGGAAAAGCCTGTGAGCTCAGACTTGACAATAATTCACCTGGCTGTATGTCTGGCCCCGCGCCCCAGGATCCCTTCCCAGCTCTGCTTTGCATTTTGCAAATTGTTTCAAGAAATGCCCAGTTTTCATGGGCCTGTCGCGGGGTGATGGATGACTGGGGACGCCCAGCGAGGATATCTGTCTCCACCGAGGCTCTGTGAGTCAGCTACCCCATGTCTAGCTGCTACTCTTCTGCCTTAAAAGCCTCAATATTCTCCACTCAGCTCACCTTCCTGCTCTTTCCTGGTCTCCAGATCCATTAGTCTGTCTGGGCTGGTACCCATTAAACTGCTGAACATGGGCTACTCCGAGCAATCTTATCAGAGCTGCTGCTATTAAAGGCAGAAATAGTAAGAAACTGAGTCACCAGTGCAGGCAGTCTGGCACTTGGATTTAGACAGAAGTTTTGTCAGGGCTTGTTCTTGTTTGTGGAGAACCACAGAAGCTGCTGTGGACGATATTTGATTGCTGTGACAATGGTGATTAATAAATAGTTGGCCAATGCGAAACAGCAGTGCCCTGGATCCAAAAGTCTGAGTTTTGCAAGGTTTCTGGTACCAGTGGCCTCTGTGCCACCTCCCAAATGCAGAGAGGCTTCTGTGGGGGGGAGTATTGCTGCCTTGCACCCCCAAGGGAGAAAGCTGAGGCACAGGGGTTCAAACTGTGTGATGCCAGGTTGCTCAGGCAGCGCCTGGGACAGGTAGATCTGCAAATGGGCCAGGAGGCTCATCCCTCACTGAGACACCTTTTAACCTGCCTCGTGTGTTTTTTCCTCATACAAGGATTTCCAGAGTGCTTTTTCTGCTGTTGATGGTACTGAAAAAAACCCCAAAGCCCCAACACCTTTGAACCACGTGTTTGTTAGGGCCCTATCTGGGATGTGTTGCTGTGTTTTGGGGTCGGTTTGGGATGCAGGTGCCCACAGCCAGGTGCTGGCTGGCCCTGGAGCTGTCCTACTTTGCCCCATCAGCACAGCTCTTGTAAAGTGTAAATGAGGCTGCAGGCAGGGGTGAGGACACCACTTGGTTCCATGTGCCTTGAAACAGCCCTGCTGAGCCAGCCATGATTAGAAGCAGCCTTGTTCAGCTCAGCACAAGCAGAGCCCAGTGAGATTTTCCAGGCTGAGGGCAATAATTTGATAGTTACCGGGTCTGATGGGAAGGCAGGGTGGAATCTGCCATTTATTCTGAATTTTCACCCACGTTCACTTAAGACATAGCTGGATGGTTTCAGCCCTGAACCTTCTGGTTGTTTTGTAGCACCCTTATTCCTGTTTGGATGCTGATTTATCTTAGAATAGATCCCTCCTTTTCTTGAATATATTTCTGTGCTTACTTGTTTTCATCATCTGTTAATTTCCTTGGAATGGGGCTTTTCAGGAAGGAATGTCTTTACCTTCACACTGTGTGCACAGGAGAATCTTAGTTGATGTCTCTCTGAAAGCAAGAAAGGCAGTTTTACAAATCCCAACTCTACTTCTGGGTTAAGTGTAAGAGTTTGCCTGGATTGCTATCCTAGAAAGCAGCTCTTCTACCCCTGGGAAAAAATTGCTTTGTCAGTTTAATTTGCTCTCAGCTCAGCAAAGCTGTGGAAAACTGGCCAAGAGTTTTATTGGCACATCTGAGTCATAAAAAAATGAAATAATTAAAAAAGCTATTCACCCTTTTAACTGATCCAGCTCATGCTGGCCAAACATTTACATGTCCACTTGGCCTTTATATAAGAATGCTTTAAAACTGCAATAAAGGAGTGTTGAAATGAAGATGTTGGACCACAGGTGTGCCCCTGGCTTCAGGGGCTCCCAGGTGACAATGTGCTCACTGGTGACATCCCATCCATCAGCGATGCCGAGGTTTTGTCACAGTTCCCAGGAGAAAATTGTCACATAAATCAGAAAAGGTGGAGCCAGCCAAGATGTGATACCTGTTAGCGTTGTAAAATGGGAGCTGAACACTGGGAAACGCTAGGGTTTGTGCCCTCATGTTCATTTAAAGAGAAAATAAGGCAGTTAATTCCCATTTTGGATGGGAAGGAGTGACTGGAGACCCTGCTCCCCCTCTCCCCCTCCCCATTTGGCATGTGCACATGATTTGGTTATTTCACACTTGGCCTTTGGAAATTATTGGTACGAATTCCTTTGCACGGGGTGGAAATACATAAACATTGATGCCTGAAGATGGGTTTTCCTGCCCTCCCAGATGGTGCAGGAGGGACCCCACTGGCTGGGCTGGCTTCTAGCACAGCACAAGCCACAGCCTTGGGACACTCTGACTGCAAAGGATGCTCATTTCTGTGACTGGTTTTATTTTTTTGTTGTTCTTAAGTGCTGGGTTCTTTTGGTATTCAGTGTTTTTCTTAAATCCCTGCAGCAAAGGGGCTGCTTCCAGCTGATGGGCTGCTAAAATCCCTCACCTCCAGACAGAAAAGCAGGTTTGAAAGATATGCTGAGAGCTGTGGAATCAGATGTGCCCAGAGAACCTGGGACTGGATTTTCAGGTGCTTGAAAAACACCATTAAAGCGAGTTCTCAGATGTGACCAGTCTGAATCCAGCATGAAAATTAGCTGTGAGTTTAGAAGTCTTAATGAATGCTGGAAACCTGCCTGAAAGGGCTACTCTGTGGTGAGTGGTCCTGGACTTTTAATTGGTGTTCATGCGAGACCTTTTCACTCATTGGGGAGTTTGCTTTGAATGCGGATGAGATGTGGAAATTTGGAACTTTTCTACGGAACAGAAGTTGTCACATTTTTCAGATTCAGAACAGCCAAGAGTTTCATCCAGCCCATTTGTAATCCCTTCATTTAGATGGAATGAAACGTTTCGTTCTGATAAGGTCAAAGCATGAAAATATGAATATATTAAAATACCTGTCAAAATGAAGGTAATCAAAATGAGAACTGGAGCAAACACTGTTGAAATAATTCACTCGTTTTTTTCCCTCCACTATAAATTTCAGTGCTGCGGACATATCCTTATGAAATGTTTTCATGGGAAAACTCTATTTTTCCAGTAGATAGCTACCCTGACCAACATAATAAGATTTTGATCAACTCTTGGAAAAATACAGGCTTTGGGAGAGTGATGCCTGAGGTTCCTCAGTGCTGCCATCAATCACATCCCTGCTTCCAGGCTCACTGGAGGAGGAAGCTCTGGCACTGCTAGTGCTGCTGGTGTGACCTCTGTCACTCCAAGGTCCCTGGTGACCCCTAAGCTTGGGGTTTGTGAGAGGGGCTGCACAGAGGCTACTTGAGATCAGCAAATCCCAGAATGGTTTGGGTTGGAAAAGATCTTAAAGCTCATTCAGTCCCACCCCCTGCCATGGGCAGGGACACCTTCCACTACCCCAGGTTGTTCCAAGCCCCGTCCAACCTGGCCTTGGACACTTCCAGGGATCCAGGGGCAGCCACAGCTGCTCTGGGCACCCTGTGCCAGGGCCTCCCCACCCTCACTGTAAAACACTTCCTTCTGTCTAATCCAGATGGACTCTATTTCAGTTCAAACCATCACCCCTTGTCCTATCACAACAGGCCCTGCTAAAAATTTTGTCCCCAGCTTTGTTATAAGCCCCATTTAGGTACTGGAAGGTGCAAGAAGGTCTCCTTGGAGCCTTCTCCAGGCTGAACAATCCCAGTTCTCTCAGCCCAATGGAGCACAGCTGCTCCATCCCTCTGATCATTTTTGTGGCCCCCTCTGGACTCGCTCCAACAGGCTGATGTCCCTCCTGTACTGAGGATCCCAGCGATGCTCCAGGTGGGATCTCCCCAAAGCACCATAGAGATGCTTGGATTTAATCCATATTTCTCCTCTGGCATCTCCATAAAGATCTTCTGGCCTCATCAGACCCCATCTCTGAAGTTGCCTGTGCTGTCCTGCACCCTGTAGGACAGTTGTTCAAGAAGAGGGAATGCAATTGCAAATGCACACTTGAAAATTGATCCAGGCCATAATAGCCTACTATAAAATCCAGTATTTTCATTGTGGCTCTCTCCTCCTCATTCCACGGCAGTCAATTCTTCTTCATCAAGGTTGTCTCTCCTCCTTTTGTCTCTCTGCTTTGTCCCTCTGGTCTGAATCCAATCTCAATGCATTTCCTAGCAAAACATAAACACTGTTCCTTTCCAGGGGTGCTCCCTGGCTGCCCTTTCCCAGCCACCAGCAGCGTTTCCAGAGTGGAGGGGGTCCTATAAAACATGACTCGTAAAGGGAAAGAGCTGGCATTTGACTCCTGAAGGGAAAGAGATGGTGGATAGGTGCGAAAAAGATGGATGCCCCCCTCCCTGAAATATAAAGAAATATGTGCAGAAAATGAAGGAGATTTAAAGCAGCTATCAATCGGTCGCTGTTCCAGCTTTAAGAGCTGTTGAAACAACATAATAAAAGGCAATAAACAAGAGATTTATGACCTACCTGCTGGAAACAGCTCTCTGCATGTCTGGTGTGGGGTGAGCACAGCGTGCCAGGCTGGGGGCAATCAGGGCCTGGTGAGCACACGTGCCCCTATTATGGGGCCTGCATGTGGCCACAGCTCTTCCTTCCATTTCCCTCTCCCTCTCCATCCCCTCCCCTGTCCCTCTGAGCCCTCGTATTTATGGCTTTGGCATTTGGTGTGTTAAAGATTCGGGTTTGTTCAGTTTGAGCAGTAAACCCAAGACGATTTGTTGCAATCGATGGCAGCAGGCTGGAATTTTAAGGGCCAGGTATTTTACCACGGGGGCTGGACCCTCGAGCTAAATCTTGAAGGCAGGGAAGGTGAAAACACACAGTACTGCCTAGGGCAGCGTCGGGAAAGGCTTGTAAACTGCTGGCATGTATTTAAATTCCAGGAAAATCACCAGGGGGGGAATAAATCTACAAAAACCAAAACCTAAGTGAGAAGAAAGTGAGCGGCTAAACACGGAGATTTCTAATGCCTTCTTCAAGACTGAAACTGTCCTTTTAAAGAAAATAGAGCTTTCACTCCTGCCCCAACCCACAGAGGGCTGAAACTGCAGACATTTGCACAAAACTGTGCTGAGGCAGAGAGTGTCTGGCAGGATCTGGGCTGTGTGGTTTGAAGACCATGGACACAGGACAACTACAACTCTGGAAGTCTAAGGAGACAAAACAGCTGGAAAATGAGACAAGGACATTCACCTTCAAAACACACTTGCAAGAAAAAGTGGTTCCATATTTCCCAGCCCTGAGTGTGAGAATGGGGTGTGCCGGGTGTTGCTCTGCTTCTTTCCAAGCCCTGCCACAAAGCCTTCCCTTGTAAATGGTTTTTCCCTCTTTCCTCCTCAGACAGAGTTTTACCCTCCCGCCTGTCACTCTGGCTTTCCGGCCGGGACTTCCAGGCTTTTGTTTTGCACAGCGCAGTCACTGAGCGGTGACATGAGGAGCTCTGGCATAGCTGATGCTGTTTGTTCTTTGGGAGGAAGGTGGGGGGGAAGCGAGCAGGCTGAGAAGGGTAAATCAATCCACTTTCTGGAAGGACAGATGCAGAACGGCACAGTGCCGTAATCCAGCGGAGCCGGGCACTGCTGGGGAGACAGATCTGGGATGGAGAGAGGAGGGGCTGCCCTAATCCTGTGTCCCTCTGAAATCCCCTGTATGGAACAAAGCCCTTGTTAGCAAATAAGAAGCAGGAGTGGTAGCAATAAGCTGAATAAATGCCCTTAAATTCAGCTGTAATGAAAACCTGGGAGCCAGCACTGGAGTCCTTTCATAAACACGGGGGAACGAGATTGTTCTAATTATGAAATCCCAATCGGGGGACCAGCAGGCATGAAACTATGGATTAATTCAGCTGCTTGAATGCCAGTGTGTGGCAGAGAGGCAGCACCAACCTCCTCCCTCCCTCCCCTACCCTGGGAGAGTTTGAAGGCTCTTTATTTGGCCTTGCTCTGGAAAGGTCTCCTGACAACAAAAGGGGAAAGGGGCACAAAAACCAAGAGAAGAAATGGCTTTGGTCCCAGGGCTTCCCCTCATGTGCTCAGAAACCTCTTCTTGATGATTCAGACTGTGGGGTTGTCCAGGAGCTTGTCTGTCCTCTGTTTTCTCCCATGTCTGTCCATCTCAGCAGGGTCATGGACTGTGCTCATCCATTCCCCTCCCTTTTGCCCCCTTCTCCCTCAAAATAGTTCCTGTCTCCATAAACGCAGTGAAAAAAAGGAAAAGAAAAGCTAAATTTTTGAGGGCTGCAGTTTTGAAAACTGTCAGGAAAGGATTTGGAGTCCTCAAAAGGAAAAAACAATTTCCCTTCATTTCAGATTCAAGGGTCGTGTCCTCCTGAGGCTGTGTCTCCTCTGGAAAATACTTAAGATTGATTAAATCATAATCCATGGTTTCTCTCAAACAGTTATAGTTTTAGGATTGGCTTTCTAAAACATCTCTTGGAGACTCCAAAGGTTATAAAGTTTCTGCTTCACAAGAACTACAGGGAAATGGCTCGGTGTGAGTGGTCAGAAACTGGAAGAAAATCCCCCTTTTCTCCCCTAAATCAAACAACTATCAAAAGATCATCAGAGCTGGGCATGATCTTTAAAAAGATATTTTGGAAATTTAAGTGGGAGGCTATTCCACACCTGTGGATGCTTGGAGGAAGCCTTGTTGAAGGCTGAGGGAACGAATCCTCAAAAGGAGGAGATTCCCACCCCAGGTCATTATTTCAAATTCCAGTGTTTCCTCCTCTGCTGCTGCCTCTGGGGATTTCTCTCATTTCATTTTTTCACTACATATACAACAAATAAAAATAAACCAAACCCCTACTCCTGTCCCAGCCATTTCTCCTGCTCCATCTGCAGCAGCCCAGTTCTGAGGCAAGAAGCATGGAATTAATGGGAATTCTGTAGATTTACAAACAAGCACTCAGAGAGGAGCCTGTGCCTATTTATCTCCTAATACAGTGGTTTAAAAAAAAGTCCTTCTTTAATTGCATTTGGGATCTATTCTAACGATTTGCCCAGGAGAGTATTAAGATGTCAACGCTTTTTCGTTGGTAATATATCCCCAAACAAAATCTTTGTTAAGATAGGTTAAGGCAGTAAATAAGCCATTAATTTACAGAACATAATTAGTACCTTGCAGTTATTCATGGAAAAAGTTGGATTTCTTTTGTTGTTATTCAATGGCAAGATTTAAAACAAATATAGCAGCAGCAGGTCAAAAACCACAGAGGCAAAAAGCATCAAAGGTATTGATTAAAGTTTCAACAATAACCTTAACTCTGCAGCTGTACCCAAAACAACATCATTTACACCACCCAAATACATTCTCCCAGTGGTAAATAATGAACACAGAAAACAGCAGCAAGCTTTGCACAAATATCAATACAGAGCTGTAAAATAACTCGTTTTAAGGGCTAGGGACTATAGCCCACATCTAAAATTGGAAACAATATTGAGGCTCTTCTTTTCCTAAGAGATTGGTATTATATCAGTATGTCCAATGAAAATATTTTATTTGGTATTATTTATTTAATTGGTACTATTATCTTTGCAACTGTGGCATCATTTTGATTAGAGAAACTGAAATAATTTATTTTGTAGGGATGTCTACTTTACAGTCTCAGAATTTAAAACAAATTGAAAACTTTTCTAAAATTGTTCTTATTTGTAGATTGTTAAAATAAAGAAATTTACAGTTGACTTCAGACTGACTGAAAAACTGATTTAATGAAGAACTTTATATCTTCTTATTAAAAAAATTGATTTTACATGACCCAGAAATCAAGTCTGAGCCAATTTTAATGTTTTATGCGTATTACTGCAACTTGCAAAGCAAAATGGAATTTTCAGGGGTCAGGAGCTGTACTCACAGGACATTAAGGCCACAAAAGCCATTGTCAGTGCTCAACAGGTAAAATATCAAAGTGTGTTAGACAGCAGTTAGTGCTGCACTTAGAAATAACAGTGAATTATTAAACTGAAAAAAGCAGCAGCAATAAGGTTTTTATGTGCTGGACCAAGAAATTCAAAGTTCAGCTGCATCATGAGATGCATGAACTATTGCTTCCCAGACTAGACCTCTTGGTAGCAGTGGAAATTAAAACAGAACGAATAAAATCTCACAATAAATAAATAAATAAACATTAATTTCTTAAATTAACTTCCATTACTTGTTTGTTACTCCTAATAATGTTGATGGGTACAGATGGGTAGAAAATAATGTTTCCTTTATGGGAGTTTTGCCATAATTTCTCTTTTAGATATAGAAATTAGAACTTCTTTTTTAAATTAAAAAAAAAATGTCTGCCAGAATAATTTCTAGAAAAAAAGGTCTTGGGAAATGAAATATTCAAAGAAATAGAATAATTTCCCCATTATTTGATTTTCTGGAGTTGCTCCTCTAATGACATTTAAAAGGAGCCCAAACTTAATTTTGTCTCCTTAGAGCTTGGAACTGCCCATTTTTGAAGGACAAACCAAAGCAAGACACTGGGATTGGGGAAACTGAGGCGCGGAGTGGTTTGGGATTGAAAGCTGCAGGGAGAGGCAGCAGTGTCACAGCTGGACATTCCCAGGATGGCATCAGGGGTGACATTTCCCAGTGACACCCTTTCAGCGCCGCGGAGCTGGCCAGGGACCTGCTCGGAGAGCCCCTGGCAGCGCTGGAGCTGCTGGGATGCAAATCCTGGCACTGCCTCGCCTGCCTTTGTTACCTCCAGTCCAGCCACGGTGACAGCAGGACAGATTCCTACTGGGACGGGGCCACAGCTTGACCCCGCAGATGGTGATGGCTCCGCGAAGGCTCCGTCTCGCAAAGCTCTGCTGCAGAGTGGAGAATTTTAATAAGGACAGGAAAAAAATAGCAGGAGACAGGGAGAAAGGGATACATCGCAAAGAACCTGACCTTATTTCCTCAGAGTGTGTGACTAAATCACACAGCTAAAAATAGGTAAGTGATTTGCTTTGATGCTGGAGGATTTTGCTGATACCACTTTTGTTACACGTATAAGTGTAGAGATTTAATATAATATTTCCCTTACTGCAGTGTCTTCTATTAAGACAGTGCTGAAGTCTCGAGAGCTGGTGTCTCTGCCTGCTCTTTTAAGCTGTGAGCTACAGTGGAAACTTCTTGTCTCTGAAACTAATATGCTGCTGGCCTTTGGGAAAGTGCAGAAATTTCTGCCAGGAGGGATATTTAGTGTCAAGCTTTGTCCACTCCTGCTTCTCTGAGACAGCCACTCCAACCCCAGTGGGAACTCCCCTGCTTATTTGTTATGAGTGACTTCTTTGGAAAGTTTTGGTCCCGGTCTCCCTATCTTTATAATGGGGAGGATAAAAATCCACCTCTGGAGAGTCTCCAGCAAATTAGCCAGGTGGGGCCATGGGAATGGCTGTCAGGGGAAAGGGGTGGGACCTGTGAGCTCACACAGGTGATGGAGAGGACACCAGTGACTGGTGGGGAACACAGAGGTCAGTCCTGGGGTCAGCGTTGTTTGACATCTTCATTTCAGAGCAGGAGATAGCACAGAGAGCACCTCTGAGGGTGCAGGAGATGTGAAACTCTGAGGAGCATTTGATGGACTGGATGATTGAAGCACCATTCTGAGGGAGTTGGACGAATTGGCCAGCAGGAATCCCAGAAAGCCAAATAGGAGAGGAATAAACCTTTCCCTGGGGAGGAATCACCCCAGGCAGCAGCACATGCAGAGAAGGACATGAGGGTCCTGCTGGGCACCAGGTTGACCATGAGCAACCCTTGTGCCCCTGTGGCAAAGCCAGACAAACTGGAGCAGAGTGGGCAGAGAGAGGGGTCCTGCTGCTCCCCCCAGCTCTCCCCATACCTGAAAGCTTTTTTCCTTTTCTGACTGAGCCAAGTGTCAGCTCTGCTCAGCATCTGATGCTTGAAGGGTAAAAATGGAGAGAATTATTCAACACTAAACAATTATTCTGTTGCATAAAACTCTCATATTTGTTACTGAGGAGCCTTTGCTGAATGCAAAGCTCCAGACAGAACTGTCAGAGAGCAGGAGAGAAGAGATGGGGCTGTACAAGCATTCAGAGCAGAGCATGTCACCAGTGCCCATCTTTCTCCTTTTTGCTTTTCTCAGTGCTTTCCCTCATTTCCCTCCACTTTTCCTCTTCTTTGGTAAACTCTGCTTGCACACAAAGGTACCAGACCCTCCACCTTCTGCATGGACTCTGAGGCTGAGCTGTAGATGGGGAAACTGAGGAAATAATCACACTCGGAGGATTTCCTAGGCTCCAGCCACTCTTTGCTTCTCCTGGCTATCTGGGAAAGTCCAAGAGGATGCTGCTGCTCTCCCACATCTCCTACTAATTCCGTGCCTCTGGGAGAGAGCGACACATGCTCAGGGGAGCCGTGCTCCTTGCAGAGGGCTCTGTAAATAAAGGCTTCAGCTGGGGGATGCCAAGAGCTGGCACGGCAGGGACTGCCACTCTGTCAACATAACCCTGCTCCTGACAGGCCCTGCTTTGTTGAAACAATTGCTTGCGATGGACTGAGTTTATCTCTAAGTGCCTGGATTTACACCGGAGATGCAAACAGCCTGGTAAATCTGCCACCGAGGCACAGGGGTGGCATTTATCTGAGTGTCCCCGTGTGCGGCTGGGGATTCTCTGTGAGCTGCTCAGCCTGGACGTGACTCTCTGCCCGTGCAGCAGACAGCTCTGTGGCTCAGGGGGACTCTTAGCAGCCATAAAATGTGCAATTAACCCCCCCTTCCTACTCCAAAACTGTCTCATCAGGCTCTCAGGCCGGGTGAACGCTGCAGCTGGGAAGAGATGAGCATGCTGTGTTCAGCCTCCAGCTGCACAGCAGCTACTCAGTGTTTAAAAATCAGAGCTCTTCCCTCCTTCTGCACCCAGCCCATGCCCTCTGGCCACCATGTGCCCTCAGAAAAGCCACCTGTTCCATCCCCTCCCTGACCATCACCTCTCTGTACCCATTGTGGGGGGACAGAGCATCTTGTTGCAGTCCCGGTGCTGAGCAGATACAAAAGCACTAAATTAATTTTCATAGAGCCTTTCGGTCAAGGAGCTCAAAGCCTTTTAGAGACTTTAATTGAGCTTTGGAGTTAATGAAGCCTCACTAACGTGCCTACTGGATAAAGAAGTGTTTATGATCCTGTTTTCAGAGGTTGTGCAGGAAGCTGGGCAGGTTGCTGTGTGGGTTGGGTTAAGGTTGTTTTCCCCTTCAATACTAATCATGAAGTATAGAATGGCTTGACTTATCAAAATAAATACTTCCAGCATGTTGTTCTGGAGACAGGGGGATGGATTTTTTCTCCTTGTTCCCTACAGAAATTGTCAGCAAACTTTGGGATTGAAATCACATTTTTCATGAAAACTAAGTCAACTCCTTTAACTCCCTTGACAGCAGCAGCACCCCAAGAGCAGAGTCCCTCTGTGTTCAGAGGTCTCAGCCTCTCAGAGCTGTCAATGCTGCACCAAACAGGAGAACTGAATAGCTTCCAGACACCATGCAGTGAAACAGTCCACACATTCCAGGCTTTTCCTTCTCCAGCACTGCCAGGATGCCCAGGATTTCTGTGTGGACCTGAAGACCTGACCCTGCAAAGTGTTACCACTGATGGTGAAAACCCCTCATTCCTTGACCATCTCTGTATAATTCCTTGGTCCCCATGACCAGGACTGTGCTGTAGCTGCCCAGCACAAGCCCTGGCTCAAAGCAAACTCTCTATTTTGCTGCTCCCTGCCAGCCCTGCTTGGAGCAAAGCTGCTGTGGAGCAGAGCTGCTGTGGAGCAGCAAGTCCTCCCCGAGCAGCAGTGCTGCTCCAACATGCTGACCTCAAACCATTTCAATCAGTGCCTTCAGAGGACCCTTGGTGACTGTGAAAGCTCAGGGAGCTTGTTTCAAACTTGCCCTCTCTGTATTTTTAACTGTGGCCACTGCAGCTGTGACCCTGCACACCAGGCTGAGCAGCTTCCTGTGCTCTGCCTGGCTCCTGCCTCCAGCCTGGGTCTCCCTGGGACTTTGCCTAAAAATCAATTCCCTTTGGCACCCTGCAGCCCTGCTGCCCACATCTGCTGTGCATGGGGCTAAGGGGACTCGGGCTGCCTGGCATTTCTCAGGTGGGGACCTGTGGTATCCTATATAACAATAAAATGGATAAAGTGGGCAAGACACGTATGCTGCTCCCCTGGTTTTCCCTTGCCAGGCTCCTGGTGCCTCATTTTCAGCGTGGGCACAGGCAGAGGACAGCACTGGGATACTGTGGGCTGGGCCAAGCAATAATGTTTAGAGAAGTGTGCAAGCCACACTGGCCTAGAAAATACGTAGAAACCACAGGGAAAGGCTCTTCCATGAAAAAATCGTTTTTCCATGCAAAGTAAAACATCTGCATGGACACCCTTCCTCTGGTTCTCCTTGCAGGGCTCCCCAGCTCCACAGACAGGGCTGGGACAACCGTGCAAAGAGCAGTGGGCATTGTCACTGTGTGGGGACACTGGGCTGGCAGAGAGAGGGAGAGAGCACGACACAAAGGGAGTTTTCCCACACCACAGTGAAGGCTCAATGTCGTTGCCTTTTGTGACACATTGAATTAGGATCAGCCCTTCCTGCTCTCTCCATCTGCTCTTCCTGCTGCAGATTTCCTTCAGGATTTAAAGGAAATCCTTCAGACCCATTACAAAGGTTATATAGATATAGGTATGCACATATTTATACATATATACTCACACATATATATACACGTACATATATATACACACACATACACACTGATAGGTTAGATAGCTAGATAAATAGATAGATAGAAAAATCATTTCTATGTATATAAAATCATGCTTTCTGGTTGTCTCAGGAGCAGGCTGGCTGCATCCCCCCCCTACAGCTTCACGCCCCCCTCCCGCCACTGCCTGAAATGGGACTCGAGGAGGGACTCGGGCGTTTCCTGGCCGGACTTTGGTGGCTTTGGGAGCAGTGTTCCGGCGAGCTCTGTGCGCGGCAGGTGGCGTCGCAGCTCCACGGGAGACGGGCGGCCGCGGGTGGGCGGCGCGGGGATGCGGCTCGGGGATGCGGGGATGCAGGGGATGCAGGGATGCAGGGATGCGCGGATGTGGCTCGGAGATGTGGGGGTGCGGGGATGCGGGGATGCAGAGATGAGGGGATATGGGGATATGGGGATGCGGCTCAGGGATACTGGGATGCAGCTTGGGAATGTGCAGAGCCGCTCGCCGGGGTGGGAAGAAGGGGAACGGGCTCAGTCTCTGCCAGCACCAGGGGTTTCTTGTGCTTCCCCGAGTTTGCCCCCACGGCAGCGCTGGGGTTTGTTGGCTTCTTCCCCTTTGTGGTCCTCGTGGTTGTTTGTGTGAGTGGGTGATCCCAGACGAGGCTGTTTGGGGTTATTTCAGCTAAACTGTACAAGCACAGGAGAGTTTGGGTAGGAAGGCACATTGAAGATGATCAGAATCCAACACCCTTGTCAGGGGCAGGGACACCTTCCACTATCTCATGTTGCTCCAGCCTGGTCCTGAGCACTTCCAGGGATGGGGCAGCCACAGCTTCTCTGGGCAACCTGGGCCAGGGCCTCACCACCCTCATCATAAAGAATTTCTCCCTAAGAGCCAACCAATCTAACCCTGACCTCTGTCAGTTTAAATCCATTCCCCCTTGTCCTATCCCTACCTTGCCCTTGGAAATCTGTCTGCATTCAGGAAAATCATCACTCCTGCCTTGAGCAAGCATCCCACTTCTAAAATATGGAAACCTCCTAAAATGAGGATTGAATTCTCTGAGAGTGTCACCCATCTCACACAGACACACAACCCCCCCTTTACCTGTCCGTGTTTCCATCCTGACTGTGCAGGGTTTGCAGGCAGAGGGCCTGGAGCATACAAACCATGCTGTGCCTTCATCTTTTTTTTTTTTAATTTTTTTTTGCTGCTTTTAAACACTGTTCAATTTTCAACTTCAGAAAAGCTGTGGGGACATTGCCAGAACCACTGCAGTAGGAATTGCACTAAACTAAATATAGAAATGAAATNCCCCTACAGCTTCACGCCCCCCTCCCGCCACTGCCTGAAATGGGACTCGAGGAGGGACTCGGGCGTTTCCTGGCCGGACTTTGGTGGCTTTGGGAGCAGTGTTCCGGCGAGCTCTGTGCGCGGCAGGTGGCGTCGCAGCTCCACGGGAGACGGGCGGCCGCGGGTGGGCGGCGCGGGGATGCGGCTCGGGGATGCGGGGATGCAGGGATGAGGGGATGCAGGGATGCAGGGATGCGCGGATGTGGCTCGGAGATGTGGGGGTGCGGGGATGCGGGGATGCAGAGATGAGGGGATATGGGGATATGGGGATGCGGCTCAGGGATACTGGGATGCAGCTTGGGAATGTGCAGAGCCGCTCGCCGGGGTGGGAAGAAGGGGAACGGGCTCAGTCTCTGCCAGCACCAGGGGTTTCTTGTGCTTCCCCGAGTTTGCCCCCACGGCAGCGCTGGGGTTTGTTGGCTTCTTCCCCTTTGTGGTCCTCGTGGTTGTTTGTGTGAGTGGGTGATCCCAGACGAGGCTGTTTGGGGTTATTTCAGCTAAACTGTACAAGCACAGGAGAGTTTGGGTAGGAAGGCACATTGAAGATGATCAGAATCCAACACCCTTGTCAGGGGCAGGGACACCTTCCACTATCTCACGTTGCTCCAGCCTGGTCCTGAGCACTTCCAGGGATGGGGCAGCCACAGCTTCTCTGGGCAACCTGGGCCAGGGCCTCACCACCCTCATCATAAAGAATTTCTCCCTAAGAGCCAACCAATCTAACCCTGACCTCTGTCAGTTTAAATCCATTCCCCCTTGTCCTATCCCTACCTTGCCCTTGGAAATCTGTCTGCATTCAGGAAAATCATCACTCCTGCCTTGAGCAAGCATCCCACTTCTAAAATATGGAAACCTCCTAAAATGAGGATTGAATTCTCTGAGAGTGTCACCCATCTCACACAGACACACAACCCCCCCTTTACCTGTCCGTGTTTCCATCCTGACTGTGCAGGGTTTGCAGGCAGAGGGCCTGGAGCATACAAACCATGCTGTGCCTTCATCTTTTTTTTTTTAAATTTTTTTTTGCTGCTTTTAAACACTGTTCAATTTTCAACTTCAGAAAAGCTGTGGGGACATTGCCAGAACCACTGCAGTAGGAATTGCACTAAACTAAATATAGAAATGAAATTTTGGATGAAATATAGGCTTGGGTGCATTTTGGCAGGAGTCTCAGTGTTTTCCTCACAGTGCTGGCTCTGTGTGGAGTAGAATATTCCCAGGAATAGAAGTGGATGGCACTTGGGGCTGGTGTTTTGAAATGTGGAGGGAAAGTTTGCATCAGCATGAGAGGAGTTAGTAAGTAGAATAGAGCTGAACACAGATTTTATGTCCTGTGAAATTCCCAGGGTTTCTTAATTTCTAAGTAGAATAAAACTTTTTTTCTTGGTCTCTCTGTAAGAACGGAATAACCTGGAGATAAATACTTGTCTTTAGAACAATTAGCATCAGTGTGGAACTCTTTGCACTTTTGGTAGTTGATAGCTCATTCTGACACTTCCATCTTGACTTGTGATACTGTGGCAAGAGCCAAAAAAATGTTAAAATAAATGGCAAAGTAGAACTGTGTCGAAACAATAAAATATAAGTGAAATTGTCCTATTCCTGCAAGCCACTTTGCATTCATAGAATAGCATCCACTGCCTGAAAAAACCTTTGGTGGAGCAACTTTTGACCCAGCTCTGTTTAGATTTTCATTTGCCGTGGCAAGAGCAGTGGGTGTATGTAATTTTCAGGTCCAGGTGAATTGTAATTTATAATATTGCTTTTAAATGAAGGTATACTCATACATAAATATTTGCATATAAATATGTGTGTATTTATAGATTAATTTCTAATTTAATTTTTTTTTCAGCTGCTGAATTATGATTTAACATGTGTAATATCTGTGGGTATCCTGCAGTTATTCCATGGGTTCATTGCCTTCAGCCCTTCCCAAGGAGCAGGGCTTTGAAGGAGCTTTGAGGCACAGATGCTGCTGGTGAGAGATATGAAGGACCTTGAAAATCAACCAAATGAAGGCCTGTCCCCTCATACCAGCAAGCTTAATTTTATTGAGGAAGTTTCTTGTGCCTCAGCACAGCAATACCCATTCCCTGCAGGGTGGGAAGGCCAGGGGAAGGGGGCTGCTTGTGGTGGGCTCCTCTCCTGCTTCCGGCTCTGTCACCCATCTCACTGTGTCCTTCCCATGACACCCCAAAACCAGAGAGGCACACACACCAGGGTGTGCTGATGGACTGAGATCCATGGACGATCTCACTGTGAGCGCACTTGTGTGTGAAAAAGAGAATTTATCTCCATGGTGCTGCTTGTGCAGCTCTTTGAGGGTTTGGCTGGGCACATCCCTGTCACCTGCAATGGGAGGACCCTGGGATTCAGGTTTAATCATGCTGGGTTTGTGTTTACTTCTTGATTTACCTGTTTTAAACTCCAGCCCCTGGCCAGGCATGTGGAGCTGTCAGTGAGGAAGCTTCAGCATGTGTTTGTGACTCCAGGGGGTATCCTCACAAACACCTCACCTGTGTGGGCAGGAGAGCTCCCTTTTTCACTAAATGCTCTGCTTTTCACCTTACACCGCTGTTGATTCCCAGGGATGCTGTTCCTGGGGACCTCAGTGCCACCACCTTCAGCAACCCCACGACTGCACGGGAACTTCCCTGGGACTGGAACTCCCTCCTCTCTCCTCATTCCTCTGCTCTCTCCCACACGTCTCGTGCTCAGAAACACTGTGACCCAGCTGAACTCATCAGGGCTTTGATATTGAGAAACCTGAAATCCAGCACCTCACCCATTTCCTGAGCTCCCAGCAAGTGGGGAAACTGAACTCAGACTCACTAAAACTGCCAAGGACTCATTTTGTGGTGAGCTGGAAATGAGGAGGCAGGATGGGGAGGGAGGACATGAAATCTGGGCTGAGAAGGGAGGCTGAGGTTTGCTGAGCTTCCATGGCACAGAGGAGCCTTCCTGTGGTGACTCAGCCTGCTGATAAATTTTGGCCTGTATGCCTTGGTTTCACAGTGCTGTGCTTTTCCTAAGCTCCTTCACAGCCAACAGGACCTGTGAAGTTTGAGGTTTCTGCTGGTTTTAGGCTTCCTGTGAATGAATTGAGCACTTGTGAAATACTTACTGTCTTGTAAGTGTATTTTGGGCTCCACCAGGATAAGGAACATGAGGCCTGATAAGGAGGAATGGCTGAGAGAGGCTCACTGTTTCTGTTGTGAAGTGCAGGCTTTGGGGTCCACTGCTCGGGGGGACTCTGCCTGATTTGATGACTCGTTATTGGAAAAGGTTTCTCATATTTTGGGTCAAATTTCTGTTAAAGAAGAAATAGACTGGGAGCAGAACATCTGAGAAGCTGTGGAGGGAGATGTTCACCTGGTACACCAGAGAACCTGCTTTGAATCCTTGGTCTTAATTAGAAGAAGAGGGGAAATGAATCTCAATCTTTCCCAACTCAAGTTATCCCTCTTTATCGACAGCACATGGATCAGTAGCATGGGCAACTCTCCCTTAAGTGTTACGAGAAAATTAAAAAGGTGTCATTATATTCCACCATGGAAGCAAATAAATAATAATATTATTATTAATATCATTACTTCATTCATCTCTCACAAGAGAAACAATTCACTAGCAACTATAGCCAAGGCTCATTTTGCTGGAGGAGAACTGGGAATCTCAGGGTCATCCCAGCCTCTGCTCGTGGTGCTTTGCTGCTCCCCTGAGCCCCTCGTGGTCTCTGCTCAGTGCCAGGTCCTTGGTCTCAGCCTGTGCTGGAGCTGCTCACACATTCCCTTTGCTTCCCTGGGAGATGGAAATGGCCCCTAAGTGTCCTTGACCTACTCCAGAGAGAGGTTATAAAGCATAATTAATTTCACTTTTAGAAGAGCTTCGAGTTCCCAAGAAGAAAAATGCTCAAAAAGTGCAAATCGTGATTAATCATCATTATTATTCCTATAAATTCCCACTTCAGCTTGGTTGGAAAACAGGGTATTTAGGAGGTAGAAAGGATAGAGCGGCCTGACTGTGCCCTTGGCCCATGGGGCTGCAGTCGGTGGAGTTACACCCGATTAACATCCATGCAGGTGGGAAGAGAATCAGAGCCCACAGTCCCCTCTGTACTAATGGTTAGTGCTAAACTGATGCCAATCTCTCCCCAAAGCCTCCAGGAGACAGTTCAGTACTCGCTATTCCTCTCTTTCTCCCTTGTGGAGGGCTTGGAAGGTTTAATTCAATCAGATTCCTAAATGGAAAATAACAGTGCATTGAAAAAACCCGCCACGGATGTCTGTGAAAAGGATTTTGTCTTTGGTGAGTTTTGATCTGGATCCTGAAAGAACAAGACAAAACCCTGTGATTGACACCCTTGTTCTGCAAAAGGTGCCTTGGAGGAAGCTTTCAGAGCCAGAGGTTTCCTTTGCTGGAGGGGGTGTGGAGAAAGTCCAAGTTTCACTGCTTTTTGTTGGGGCTTTTTTCCCTATTTGCTGTGTACAGATGTGAGACCTTCTGAAGTTTTATTTTTCTGGAGACAGCAGCTCACCTCAGCCGAAAAACCAAGGATTTACAAATCACAGCCAGTCTCCCTCTTGACCACTGATTCCCCTGGAATGATGCTCTTACCCCAGGGAGGCCTCTCCCCTGAAAGGTCCCAAAGCCCCCAAACCCCTCTCAGCCCTTCTGAGCCTGAAAAACGATGGCAGGAAGGGTCTAAGCGATCCTCCTAAGGTCTGCCAGGAATCCATCCTGCCCACCTCCTGGGATGCTCCTCCAAGCATCATCCTTGTGCAGATACTGGGAGGTTTTTATTTTTATTCCCCTGCTAGGCTGAAATCAGGGGGTTTTGACTTTTGCTGTAAATCAGAGATGTCTTCTTTCAGTGACAATGACACTTCCCTGCTGGGCACGTGGCGCTGGGCTTGGGCTGGCCAGATGCTGGGCCACCAGTGGGACACTGTGCACAATAACCTTATTTTTCA
Organism: Aleadryas rufinucha; assembly: GCA_013397815.1. Taxonomy (NCBI): domain Eukaryota; kingdom Metazoa; phylum Chordata; class Aves; order Passeriformes; genus Aleadryas; species Aleadryas rufinucha. The sequence continues at coordinate 396,129 of VZTH01018483.1, read as the reverse complement.
CCTTTGGATGGGTTTGTTCAGCCCCTTTCTCTGGGAGATCCACAGAAATCGCATGACCTTCCTCTCCCTTGCCACCAAGCCCTGGCTCCAAGGGGGAGAAGGGATCTTTGCCAGAGCTCCCCCATCCATCCATCACCAGGAAAGTGGTGCTGACAAACAGCCGGATTCATCCCGGTGCCAGCCAACCATAAATTGATTTGCTTGTTAATGCAGCTTCTCCCAGTTCATGTTTTCCCTAACGAGGAGCATCAAAATGCCAACCTGTCCTCAGGGGTACATCAGCCTCCCGAACTGAAGGCAGTAACGAGATTAGAGGCTGTGCTGCTCACAAGTGCCTCATGTGCTCTCTCAGTCACTTGCACTTATTTTTTTATTATCTGAGTGGTTTTTTCCCACTGATTTATTTTTTTCCCTTCCTCTCAATTGCTCTCTCCCTCAGTTCTCAATGAAACAAATGTGATCTGACACACACACAGACACACACGGTGTCACCTCCCCTGTCCCTGTTTGTCATGTCTCCCCTGGTTCTTCCCCAGGCTGCCCAGCCAGACAGCACTGGTGGGGGACAAGGATGCCTCCACTCAGGTCATGCTCCCCAAGGAAAGTCTCTGACCTTCCCCTGATGAACCCTTTCTGTATGAATGGGAAATAAGATGAAGAGCTGCTTGAAACTGAATAAATATGCAAACATGGTCGCTGGGAGGAGGGCAGGTTTGTGGCTGGGAAGAGAGGCAGGGAGAGTCACAGAGTCACAGAATGGTTTGGGTTNAGATTAGAGGCTGTGCTGCTCACAAGTGCCTCATGTGCTCTCTCAGTCACTTGCACTTATTTTTTTATTATCTGAGTGGTTTTTTCCCACTGATTTATTTTTTTCCCTTCCTCTCAATTGCTCTCTCCCTCAGTTCTCAATGAAACAAATGTGATCTGACACACACACAGACACACACGGTGTCACCTCCCCTGTCCCTGTTTGTCATGTCTCCCCTGGTTCTTCCCCAGGCTGCCCAGCCAGACAGCACTGGTGGGGGACAAGGATGCCTCCACTCAGGTCATGCTCCCCAAGGAAAGTCTCTGACCTTCCCCTGATGAACCCTTTCTGTATGAATGGGAAATAAGATGAAGAGCTGCTTGAAACTGAATAAATATGCAAACATGGTCGCTGGGAGGAGGGCAGGTTTGTGGCTGGGAAGAGAGGCAGGGAGAGTCACAGAGTCACAGAATGGTTTGGGTTGGAAGGGACCTTAAAGATTATTCTGTTCCACCCCCGGCCATGGGTGGGGACACCTTCCACTGTCCCAGGTTGCTCCAAGCCCCGTCCAGCCTGGCCTTGGACACTTCCAGGGATGGGGCAGCCACAGCTTCTCTGGGCACCCTGTGCCAGGGCCTCACCCTCACAGGGAAGGATTTCTTCCCAATGTCCCACTTAATTCTGACCTCTGTCCTTGTGAAGCCATTCCCCCTTGTCCTGTCACTCCAGGCCTATGTGAAAGAAGAGAAGAGGACATCCTACCCAGCTGGATGCAGTCTCTGGGGCTTGAGGACTGTGAGAACAGAAAGGAGAACTTCTGGATGGAGAGGTATGACCATGGTAAAGCAGGGGAACATAACCCAGACTGGAACACCTACAAGACTAGGAGAGGAAGCCTCAGTGCTGGGCAGGTACCTCCTTTGGATGCAAAGAGGTTTGGGATCAGAGTCAGGAGCACAGGGTGCTCAGGGAGCAGTGACAGCCCCGTCCAGCTCGGCAGCAGGGGACAGAGGTCTGATTCTTTGGTGGCCAGAAGGGCACAGCCTCAAGGAATAAACCTCCCTACACCGCCCCCAAAAAAGTGACCCAACAGAACTGCTCAGCCCCTGCCATCCAAGGAGGAGGAAGAGAGTTTGCTTCCCATCACACTTCATTTTTGGGTTTGATTTCTAGCTCCTTTTTATTAACCTGTGGTCACCTGCTGTACAGTGAGCTGTGTGTGATTAATGGCCCAGGAAATGTTCTTGGGTTTGAAAGGCTGCTTGTTTGGGATTTGTACCGAGTGTAGGTAGCTGGATTTTTTAAAAAAAAAATTTTTTTTTCTTTTTTTTTCTTTTTTTTTTATCTTGGCAGCCACTTCACACAACAATTGCCGCAGTTTGGAAAGGCTAGAGGTGGAGGCGAGTGACAGGGAGCAGGATCCCTGCACTGAGGGAAAGAGCTTGCAACTATCTGTTCCTCAATCTTTGCAATGTTTACTTTTCCTGAACTTCAAAGCCACCTTGGATATGTCTGTGAGACTGACTCACTGAGCAAATAGCAAACCCAGACCCTTTGGAGGGATTGTCCTTCTGGGAACACTCAGACTCCCCTGAACAGGTGACTCAGAGGGGCAGTAGAAGAAAGTGGCTAAAAAGTTATTAAAGTTCTTGTGAAGTAGAAACACGAAAACTTTCATTCTCTAAGAATTTATTTTCCTGACTTTTTAATAAAATTTTTGACCTTCCAGGATGAAGTTTCTTTTCTCCCTAGAATTCTAAAAATAACTTGACATTTTTCATGGAAGAAAATGTCTTCCATCCAGATTTCATTTGGTCTTATACCCGCGAAGCACACTCATACCACTAATTCTTTGCATTTCTATGCATGAAATTCACCCATGAAATGAGGGAATTATGAAATTAACTGTCTTGAGAACTCAGCTTGACTTGGCTCAGTCTAATAAGATGAAGGTACATGGTAGGCACCTATAGATATATATATTTTAAAACTATCCGTGTGGTGCAGCTGGGCTCAAACTTGGAGAACCCTTATGTTGCATCTCTGACTTCTCTAACTCCTCCCTGAGCAGCAGTTCTGATGAAAGAGGAAATGTATTTCAAAAACTCCCTTTCCCTAACCCCAAATCTCTGGCTTGGAAAAGCAGCAGGAAGCTGCTTCCACCAGCATTCCCCACTGACTGTGCTCCCAACGTTTTGGTGTCTGGTCCCCAGACAGTGCTGGGAGTTACAGCCCCTCACATCCATTGGGAGCTGCAGCTGCTGCTGCACTGGGATTTCTGGGCCATTTTTCAGTGTCTGCCAGTGATGTGCATCCTCCAAAGCAGCTTTTGGAATGTCCTCGAGCCTTTGTTTCCTCTTGCTCCTCCCTGCCTGTGTGAGCTGCAGTCCCTCCTGGACAGATGTGATCTCTGCCCAACAACTGGCAAAAGGTGGTTTTTAATTCCCAATCTTGTCCCATCAGGACACATTTTTTCCTCTTTCCTGCATCTCCAAAGACCCTGACCCCAGTGGCTCCCAGTGGAACGTCCCACTCCATCCTGCCTTCCTTAAACACAGCCTGTGCCTCTGGTCTCCCTCACCATCCCCTTCCCAATCCCTTCCTAGGTCTGATAACACTAAGAACAAAATATAGGAAGAGATGACATTAAAATGACCTTGGCAATGGGGGTCTTGCAAGTTCATTGGCGATTTTAGCTCCCACCGTGGCCTCAGGAGCACCATCTGCCTTTCTTCCAGCTCATAACTGGGTATGGAACCATAATGGTCTGCACTGGGGTTTGGAGGGAGGAGGAAAAAGAAAACAGATGCTACAACTAGGCTGGGATTTCCCTGAGTAAATAAATTATAAAATTACATTAAAGCATCATTTGAGTTGCATATAAAAGCTAGAAAATGAATGTCTTCTCCATAATTGCTGCAAAGGGCCCCAAACAGCCATTTCTATTTGCAGTTTCATATTTCAATAAACTTTTTTATTTCTGTTTGAGTGAATCTTCCTCTTCATGAATATTCTGAGGGATTCAGAGCCCTGTCCTAAACTAATGCCAATTTTCACCGGGGTAAAGCCACATTCCCCCTCAGTCTGTGCTGATATTCCCCCCTCCATGCCCATGGAAAAGCAGTGAGAGGACTGTGATAAACATCTCCAGATATAATCGCTTTAGCTCAGACACAAAATCAACTTTCTGAGAGGTTTTAAGAAAACAAGTGAGCAAGCAAACAAACTCTCTTTTGCCTTTGCAGACACCCCCTTTTTGCCCTTTCTTTTCTCAACTCACTTCTCTGGTTGTCCTGATTGGATCTGCAGCACTCCCCATGTTCCCTCAGAGCCCCACTGCTGCTACAGACTTAAAAAACCTCTTTCCTTAGGATACTACCCAAGTTGTACTTTTCTCCCTCTTTTCCAGTGGAAACCATGTCATTTGTGGATATAGCCTTTCCTTCGGTGGTTAAATCAAACCCAGCTTGTGCAACATACTTAACTAAATTAGGGAATGGAGGAAATCACTTGCTCACCTTGTCCTTAAAGCTCAAAGCCAGGAAATGAGAAACCTATGCTGCTCTTTTCTTTTTATCCAGGGCTGAAATAAGAACTTGTTCCTTCAGATTTTTCAGAGGGAAAGAGTTTGGTCTAGCAAGAAATCATCTCAGTCGGGGGTATGAAAGAGACCCAGTTTAGGTTCCTGCTGTGAATCGTGCAATGGATATCACCTAGTTTTCCTTATCCTAAAAGGTTTCTGGTCCTTCTGAGTTTTGAGCAGCAATTCCCCTTTGAGAACATGTACTCTTGAACCTGACACATGTCTGCAGAGAAATTTCAGTTTAATACATCTCTCAACAAATAGAATTAATTACAGACTGCCCTATTTGATGATTGAGGCTGTGCTGTGAAATGTTGGACCCAGGAACTTCGCTTTTCCTTCAGACTTGTTACACAAGGACCATCGAATGGATTTCACCTGCAAGAACCTCCCTTCTCCCCATGCAAGGACCTCTCCTCATGAAAGGATCTCCCCTCTCCCCATGCAAGGAACTCCCTCTCCCCATGCCTTTGCAGACACCCCCTTTTTGCCCTTTCTTTTCTCAACTCACTTCTCTGGTTGTCCTGATTGGATCTGCAGCACTCCCCATGTCCCCTCAGAGTCCCACTGCTGTTGCAGACTTATAAAAGCTCTTTAGCTGGATTGCCCTGTCCCATGGGAGGCACTTAAGCACTGAGAGGATAAATATGGGATTCGATTCCCATCAGACATCCTGGTATCAGCCTGGTGCTGCTGAGGAGCAGCTATGGTTTGCTCAAACCCCCTTCTCAGGGCTTTGCCCAGCTTTCCTTGTCAATTAAGCTGATGCACTGCACTTTGCAGGATTTCCAGTGAGTGACTTTCCATGGAGTCTCCATAACCTGATTGCTTCAGGGAATATTCCCTCCGTTGCTTTCGATGGAGGTTTGTTTTTTTGGTGCATGGTCAAGACCTGTTTTTTGAGAACCTGGAGTGCCACTGGCTCAGGAGCACTGGGATGGGAAAGTGCTGTGAGATGGGGCTCCAAGGGGAGCTATCCCTGTATTTTTTATTTTTGAGGAGACAGCACATGACTGCCTGATGGTCTCTCGTGCTTTGCTCCGAGCTGGCTGCGGGGAGGCTGAGGCTGTGTGCCTGCTGCCAGGGAGTGCAGGGTGCAGGGGAGCGGGGGCTGCTGGAGCGAGCTGGGTCCATATGTCCGTAGGCATCCCGGAGACCGGTGCAATATGGAGCGGTTCAGGGTTTGATGAATGTTGTCATTAGTGTTTGTGGCACTTACGGGCTCCCATTTATCCTGAGCTACAGTGATTTATGTCCGGAGCACATATCCAGGCACAAAGTACTTTAAAAACTGGGTGGGGGGGCTCTCTAAGACCTTTAGCCTCTTCCCCTCCTCTCCTTCCCCACAAACTAATCCTGCTTAAAAATATGCCAGGGTGCCACTGTGGGAGGGATCCCTCCCTCCTCCCCATGGGTGTCCTCACTGCCCCACTGCCTGCAGCTCCTACATTGAGAAGACCCCTTAGCCCTAAAACATTGTCTTTTAAAGGTTCCTGACATTTCTCCTTTTCCTCACACAGCCTGGAGTGCATTTTCAAAGCTGCCTGCTCATGCCAGGGTGGTGATGCAGGGCAGGGATTGCAGCCGGATGGTGTGGGAACAAGCTTGGAAATCTCACTGACACAGTGTGACAGTGGAAAATGCAGGAGGGGAAAAGAGGTGGAGGACAGGTTTGATTGTTTGGTAAAAACCCCCAGATTTCTGTCCTCCCTAGTCCCAATTAATTTTCAGTTGGGCAAAAGGAAAACTCAAAGCCAAGAATTGCATTATGACACCAGGAAAGTTGCCTTCCCTACTTTTGTTAGATATGAATAACTTTTTAAAGAGTCAAAATGACAAATGCCAGGCATTCAAACCCAAAGTTTTTATTGAACCCAAGTGAGGTTTTTTCCCCCCTCTTTCTGTTCCATTTTAAGAAAAATAGACCATTTTTGTCCTGATTTGGATGGGGAAGCTGATCTCAATCTTTTGCAGAATGGGAACTCGGCTTTCTGATGAGCTCTGCCTGAGTATGGACTCCCCAGTCAGCAGTTTAATGCCATTCTATTCATTTACACCCGTGTAAATCAGGAGTAATTGTCCTGAATCAATGTCACTGTGATTGACCAGATTTTCAGAAGAGCTGAGCTCCCAGCTAAGCCCCTGCCATACGTGGCCAGATGTATTTATTTATTTCATTTAAAGAGCTCCATGGGTACCTATCCCCTCTGAAATTGGGCACTGAGTGACAATATTGAATGCTGATTGCAGCTTGTCAGAAAATGAGGGAGGGGAGGAAAAGCAATATTTGCAAAATGCTTTGAAAAAGAGTTGGGGTTTGGTTTGTTTTTTTTTTTTTTACTTTTCCTTTTGAAAGAGTGTTGTGTTTTTCTCGGTTAACTTCCATCCTCCTGCCCCTTCCAAGATTTTGTGTGCACTTCCTGCTTTCTGTTCCTGAATATCTCTCCCTGCCTCTGCCTGGGAGATGCATTGAAGCACAAAATGTGCATGAGGCACCCCACGGAATGAGGGGCTGCAGGAAAAGGACTCCCCAAAGGCGATGTGCTCCCCAAACCTCTGGTGAGGTAACAGTTGTCCTCTTTGGGTGTGAGCCTTCCTCTGTAGCCAAAGGTTCAAGCAAGTCTCAGGGCACATTTTAAAGATTTTGAGTTTGTTTTCCTCAAGGGTAGCCCTGTGCCAGAGGTGAGGGTTGGAGATGGACACTGGAAAGGACAGGGTCCATTCAAGTGACATTTAAACAACCTGGTCTAGTGCAAGGTGTCCCTACCCATGGCAGGGAGTTGGACTGGAGGATCTTGAAGGTCCCTTCCAACCCAAACCTTTGTAGCATTCCGTGGTTCTGTGTGCTTTGCCAGATGTGCCATGGTTGGATTCTCCTCTGCAGCTCTGCCACCATCCCTAAACATGGCCCTTGAAGCCTTTTCCAGCCACAGTAGGAAGATGAGTGCACTGGAACAGCCACCAAAGGGAGCTTGGGGCACCCTGTGTGGGTCTCCTCTGGCTCTGCCTGAAGCCAGAACCCACCAGTTTGTCCTCCTGCACTCATTTCAATCTTTGAAGGGGCCTTGCTGCCACCTCCCTTGCCCGTGGTCTGGCGTTCCCAGTCTGGCTGCACGAACTCGCGCCTTGCGTGCACAGAAGGACCAGCTGCAGGGCTGAGGGTCTGCCCTGGATGAGGAGTTTATTAATTGCTTCTCCTCTAACCTCCCTGCTGTTTCCCTGCTCTCCCTTTCGCTTGGCTGCTGAATGGATGGCAAACACCTCGGGGATGCAGGGTGTGTGGGTGAGGACGTGCCGGAGCCGAGGGGGGTGTGGGGCGGAGGGCGGCATCCTGGGGGAAGGAGGAGCTCTGTGTGTGTGTTGAACCTCATGTTCTCATTTGGATCCATGTGGAATATGAAAGGCAAGCAGAAACCCAATTAGTAACCTCTGAACTAGCCCCGTGTTATCTCCGGGAACACGCTGCCATCTGCCAGCTCCTCCGCCACCCCACGGGGCCCCTCCCTCTGCCCAGCTAAATGAAACAGGTGGTGGAGCTGGAGTCTGGGCTGGAGACACCACACAGGGGCCAATATTTAATAAAACAAAGCGTAATCACCTCCCACCCCCAAAACATCCCCCAGCCCATGGTTGTTTGCAGCTTCCTCTCTTCCCCTCAGTTGTCACCCTTCGCTCGCTCATCCTGCAGATTGACTCAGCTTGGGAAATTCTGGCTTTGCTGCCCCTGCAAGGGTTGAGAGCATCTCAGAGCATGGATGAGGAGATCTTTTGACTGCTGATAGCTGGGCTGACAGGGCTCAGCTCACACCACAGGCTGCTGTCAGCATTTTGCTGTCTGCTGTGGTCAGCAAAAGCCGCCCCCAGCCAGAAGGAGGGAGATTTCCAGGGAGAACACAGAAAAAACCCCTTGCAGTTCTGGCATCTGAGCTTGCTGGATCTGGGCATTGCTGCAACGAAACCCAGCGGTGGGGACAGGCAGGGTTGGTCTCAGAGATGCTGCTGGCATGGACTGGTGAGGGAAGGCTGTTCCCTGGTACTGACCTTGCTCTTGGGTGGACGCTGTCCCTGGGATGTTTGCAGGGATCTGGGCATGGGTGGCCATGTGCAGGTCTGTCCTCGCTGCCATGAAATGGCAGAAAGGGAAGCAAAAGGGGACAATATAACCTGGGTGCCATGAGCTGGGTGCTGGGAATGGATGGAGCTCCCCACCAGCCCCTGCCTGAGCTCTGAGTTTGCCCCTGTGTTCTGAGAGGCCCAGGGCATGGACAGAGGGATTGGTGGCACCCACAGCTCGTGTGCCACTGGGAGAAGGAAGGAGAAAAAGGAAAGGCATGGCTCCCTCCAGCAAGCTGCCTGGTGGGACAGTGAGAGGGACACTCCTCCCAACTTGTCCCTCTCTACAAATGGCCGAGATTTGGCTGTGCCACTTTTCCCCCCCAGCAGCCTGGAAAATTGTGTGTTTACAGCAAAATTGACAGATGGGAGTTTCAGTGTTTCACGGAGGCAGATGGCATCAGAGGAGGGTGGGAAAAGTCTGGCAAGGAAATGCCAAGCGGCTCTCCTCATGCCAAAGCTGCAGCATATGCCTGCCTTATGCAAAGCAGCCCTGTTTTCCTCCAGAAAAGTTCAGGGAGGTAGAGCTGTGAATCAATAACCTGGGTCTCCTGTCAAATGCTGCACGTGCCCATGGTCTCTGTCTTTCCCAGCTAGAGAGAAGTGTCTGTGAACATGGGAAGGGGGAAGGAATTTAAAAATTGGCCCCTGGCTCCAGCTGTGTGTGGGCCCAGGTGGGGCTGGAATGATGTTGACACCTTGGTAGGTTTCGGATGGTTAATGACTATCCTTGAACACTTTTTTCCCTCCTCCTCCCTTTTTCTCACAACTCTAGCTATGGATCAAGGACGTGGATTACCCTGAGGATTTCTCCAGGGAGTGACAAGGGGTGAATAGAAAAGAGGAGAAGCTGTGTCTGAACACAGAGAGCTGCAGAGCCCTGAGGTTTGGCTGCTGAAAGGAGGGACAAAGCAGGTTCACGGTGGATGTGCTTTGGGGTCACACTCACACCAATACCTGCTGCCCTCACACTCCCACTGCAGGGCTGGGGCTGTGGCAGGAGCCCATGAACACGTCACATTTGTCACTGTAGCTTTACTCAATTCATTGACCTATAGATTTTCCTATTTATTCTGCTAGTTACCACTACCCTCCCCTCTCCTTGCCCCTGGAAATCTCTGAGTCCTCCGAGACAGGTGCAGGGATAATTTTTTATTTTATATCATGCCCGAGCTCATGTGAGGGCTGTCAGCTGAAGCACCCACCTCTAGGTCATGGTGGGGGCTAGGCATCAGGCAAAGAACAATTTGTGCAAAGCACCCTTTAAATTCAAATTACTGAGCTCTCCTTGCCACCAAATAGGTTGTAGAGAAACTTAGAAACTTTCCGGGGGCACAAACATCAGGATCAGCTTCTCAAAAACCACAAAGGGAGATTTATTAGCCAGGAATGACCAGGACTGTGTTTTAAGCCTCCTCTGAAAGCAGTTTTCTCTATCGAGGCTGCCAGCACAGTGTACAGCTTGCTGGGACAATCCAGGTTTTCAGGATCTTTCCAGGTTCTCAATATCTTTTTCAGAGCCCCTAATATTAAGTTGTCAACAAGAAGGCTGGTAAGTGAGGAGGACTCCACATTTGTGAGAAGGAATAGTAGATTTGGGAATTATCAGACTGCTCAAACACAAGATAAATCATTGGAGGAGGTGGATGTTTCTCTATTAGGGACAAACCACACTCCCCAGCAGTGGTGGCTGTGTGCAGGGGGAGGGAATGCTGGTGGGGGGAATGCAGTGCCAGGGCTCACAGCCTGATCCTGCATCATGCAGGGGAAGCAGCACAAGGTACTGGGCACCCTCAGCTCCCACAAAATCCAAGGCAGGGATGGTGTCTCTGCATCTCATGGAAGTTTTTCAATCCAATCACCAACAGTTTAAGCTCACTGCTGAATCCTTCAATGGGGATTTAAAGGAAATATGTTGCAGAACAAAAATTGAGGTGAATTAAGTGATAGCTGCCAAGGAAGAGGAGCCGGCAGTCAGGGGAATTGAGAAGTTGTCTCCCCATGGGGCCATTCCCTTTGCTGGGCTGAAGGCATGGGGTTTGTTACCCTGCTTGCAGGGTGCAGCTGAGTTCCTGCATCCCATCGAGATGGCAGAGATTTGAAAGAGAGAGAAAAACAACCTGAACACGCCCCTTTCCCTCCCAAGAATAATGAACTGCAGTAAATGAGTGGCCAGAGCTGATGCCTGACATTCAGTGAGGGGCTGAGAGCCCATTCCTTACAGACCTGGGCCAGCTGAAATGCAGAGTGAACAGAATTCCTGGATTACCCCACGGCACTGGCAGCTCAGCAAAGCTCTGGAGGAGGGAGGGAGCAGAGAGGATGATGCTGCAGGTTTGCTCTGCCTTTCTTTCCCACTCACCCATTTTTACTCAAAGGAGTTCACATGGGGATCCTTGTCCTTGGGCAGGTGGGTGGTTGAGATGAGTGTTCTTGGATGCTGAAAACATCCAAGTTTTTATATCTATATAGTTGATATCTACATATGTATAGAAAAGCAAACTCTTAACCAGTTCTTCTCAAAAAGTGGTACCAAGATACAGCACAAAACACAACCTCCAGTATGAAACTCAGTTACAGCAGCAGATTTTGGAACAGAAAATCCCAGACTGTGTGAAGTAGTAAGAAAGTGAAATAAGGTAATCCCTTGGGAGCAGCCAAGTGTCCCTGTCCTTTCCTGACCTGGGGAGGCAGGGTTTGCAAAGCATTGACAGGCTCAGCCTTTTCCAAGCCTCTAGATGTAATTATGGGATTTTAACCAAGTAAGAGCATCAAGATGCTCTGCAGAGGAAAGCAAAGTTCAGCCCATTCCTGCAGAGCCCCCCGGTGCAGGATGGGATGGAGGGGGGATACAACACCACAGAGAGCCCGGGGAACAGGGGATGATGTATCAAATATTCCATTATGGCTTTCCAAAGACAATCTCACACAAAGGGATGGGGTCCCTCCGAGGGACAGCGACCCTGCAGCTTTACCACTGCCTGTGTTCCTGCTGTACAGCGAGTTCCCTGAGGCATTCCAGCTGCCCTCAGGCACTAATCACAGCTTCTGAGGCTCGAGGCTGTTTCACAGGGCAGAGGAGCTGCGTTTGCTCTGTGCAGAACGAGCCGGGGCCCTGAAGAGCAAGGGAAGAGCAGGCGGGGGATGGAGGAGAGCAGGACGCTCCTTAGATCATGCTTGACTTCTAAAGCCAGAGTCATCCTTGGTGGAACTGCTGCAGTCAGTGCTCAGCAACACTGACTGATGGCTGTTTCTTTGTGGTCAGGAGAGAAATATCCCCCAGCCCAGGCCTCCCTGGATGCTTTTGTCATTTGTTTATGGCAGTTCCAGTGTGGCCTCGTGCTGGGCCACCTGGGAAGGGTGACCAGAACAAGTGATTGTCATTCATGTTCCTGATCGGGACAGCAGCAATCCTGACTTTGCTGGGAGTGCCGTGTGTGTCCCACACTGGAGCAGCACAGGTGGGAGGCACAGGAGACTCCAGAGCTGTGGGGACCAGGACATGCCCCAAGTGCCTCTGCTCAGTTCCTGGCTCCCAAGCCCTGGTTCTGCACAGCCCCAGCCATGGATCTGTCAGGCCGATCTGCTGCTGTCCCCTCTGCTCTCTGGCCTTTCACCTCTGCCTTTTTCCCCACTCCCTTTATTCTCCTCTTATTGTCCTTATCCAGTCATGCCCTATTACCTGCCTTTATCTGCAAAAGCATCTAATCTCTGACAGCAGATGGGTTTGGCTGGATGTGGACAGAACACCTCAGCTCGAGTTTTTGTCATTTCTTTTCTCTGTGTGTGAGACTTTAAACTGCCTGTTGGCTCTTGGTATCCCCCTTGCTCCAGGATCTTGAAGGCAGGGATGCTTTCTCAGCTCCTTTCTTGCAGGAGGAGGGCCCTGTGTGGGGGATGAAGGACCAGGATTATGGATCGGTCACTCTCCCTGTCTGTCTGTCTGTCTGTCTGAATAAATCCCCTGAGTCCAGATAGGGTAACCAAGGGGTTCAGAGCCTGGCTGAGCACATTCCTTCTGAAGAAGGAGGTGGAGAGGAACAGGGAGTGAATCTTTCCCTGTGCTGTCTTAAACCAGGATGCCATCCCTGTGACCTTGGAGAAGGCGCTGGCATTTCTCCCTCAGGCTGTCAGTGCTCTGGGAACAGGAACAGTCTCTCGTTACGTGGTACATATAAATATATCATTTAGCACAGTGGTGGGCGTCTTTCCTGCTATTATAGTAACAACCTGTCTGCTCCCCTCCCATCTCCTGAGAAGAGAGAAGTGCTTCTCTATCTCTGGGTAAGAATGGCAGGATGGGGTTTGCTGCTGGATTTGGAGCTGAGAAAGGACTCAGGCTTTTCCTTTTTCCTTTAAAAATGAATTTGGCACTGGTTCCTGTGGCTGGCTAAGCCCAGTGAGTGGTGGTTGATCTGTACCTGTCAGGTGAGAGCAGTATGGACCATCCTGGTGTTCACCCTGTCTCAGATTTTCTCTCTTGTTAGCAAGGACATCTGTGACATGTGAGCCAGGACAAAGTGACCTCCTGCTAGTGCCACCATGGGTGTGTCCTCCCCCCAGAATGTTCCTCAGTTTCCCTGTGTATAAAATGATAATATTGATCTGTTATCAAGGTGGCTCTTGAATTGATCCTTGGCCTTCAGAGCTGCACCACAAGACCCAAAGCACTCCCCTCCCTATTTCTGATCCCTCTGGGAATGCAGCATGGTGAGAAAGGGACAGGAAGATGCCGGATCCCCTGCTCAGGGCTGCAGCTGCAGCAGCTGCCAGGAAGCCAGGCAGGAGTAAATCTGCCACCGGCAGAGGTGAAGGGGGCATGAGAGAAGGACACGACTGTTTCTTCCCCAGAAGGAGAGAAGAAAGGGAAGAGATGGAGAATTCATTTAGCGATGCCCAACAGCTGGAAGAGGAGTTCTGTGTAGGATACAGCATGGGAGCTGTAAGGAAGTGGAGCAAGGAGGAGACAAAAAGGATCTGAAATCTGTGGGGTGACTGAGTCTGTGAGTTGGCTGACCAGGAAACCCTTCTCTGCACCAAAAGGACCTTCTCTGGCAAGTCAGAAATGCTGCCCTGATGCACATAGGACCAAGAGGTCCATGTGGCAGGAGTGCTGGAAACACCGGGATGCAGGAAGGGGCAGCAAAGAGAGAAGGAGAGAGAAATACGTGAGCTAAGGAGGTGGGCAGGCAGGCCCTGCTGTGCGGGAAGGTTAAACTCATATTGATCTGTACAAGGAAAACACATTCTCGCTGCTTCTCATCCTCCTTTCAGATGATCCTGCATCAAATAAAAGAAGGGCTGTTTTCCAAGCCTGGCTTTGGAGATCTTTGCAATGATACAGCAGATAAACAGCCACTTGCTGACAGTGAAGGTGCCAAAGTGATTTTTTGATGATATAAGCTGGGCTTTGAGGGAGGAGGGACAAGGGAGGTTGCTGAACATGATGGAGTGAGGAGGGAGGCGACAGGCAGGGCTGGAGCCAAGGACACCAGGCTGATAGGAGACAGCTCAGCACAAGGTAGGGGGATGTGTGGTGGGGAAGGAAATGCCCAGTGCCAGGGACTGGATCTGGATTCCTCTCTCAGGAAATCCCAGCAGTGTTCAGAGCTCTGTCCCCCAGAGAAAACAGGGTCTTTACCCAGCTCTGCTCCAGGCCAGGATCCTTGGCAGAGCACAAACATCTTCATTTCAGGAATAGATACAAAGCATATCACAAACCTTCTTCCACCTGCAGCTTTGGAGGTTTTTATTCCTGGCATAACACACACGTGTTGGGTGTGGGATAGATGAGGTACACAGGGAGCTGAGTCCCTGTCCCATGGCCACAGGACAAGGATGTATTTCCTCTCCACAGCATGGCTGGTTCCCCACACTGGTGGGCAGTGAACTGGTGAGAACTTTTATGGGCAAAGGAGAGGCTTCCTGGTGTCCTGGACTCCAGCACAAACCCTGCATGTCCCTTATTCCTTTGGGCAATTCTCTCCCCCAATCCCTGGCCTCGCTGCTCCCAGCTGTTTGATGGAGCTGAGTGCTTCCCTGCACACAGCCCTGAGACATTCCGTGAAAGGCTGTGTCTAACTGTGAAGTATTATTATTGCACACCTTTTGGAAAGTGCCTTGAGACGTCTTGGAATGATAAGGTGCTATAAGGCGGGGAAGTTGTGCAGAGATAAATTCACTGTGAAATGTGTTTTGCTAGAGACATTTATGTAGCATATCATCTTATCAAGGAACTTTGCCCAAGAAACAAATTCTCATGCCTGTATAAAGAGACTATAATTGAACTGTTGACTCACAGTATGGGAAAAGACAGAGTGGGGGAAAATTTCCAGGGCCTCTAGGACCCCAAGGAGGAATATAATTAAGAAAGACGTAATTGGAAACCTAAAGCAAGCCCATTCACTCCGAGTGAGTGCTGAAACAGCAAGGCAGGAGAGCTGGGCGGAGGCTGAATTTGCAAAGCAGATGGCTGAGGATTTGTAGGTCACCAGCTCTTGGATCTGCTGGGCCAGGATGGGGTCAGGGTACCATATGGATGAAGGGCAAAAAAGACAACACATCCGAGCAAGCCATGTTCCTGCTTCCCCAGAAAGGCTCTGCTCACTCAGAAACTCTCACACCATTTTTTTTCACATATTCTCAAGAAGACATTGAATCCCAGGCTTCTTCACTGACACCAGGGCCAGCAGAATCTTCAGTTATTTGAGATCAAGCAGCCAAGAAGGAAACATGAAGAGGTTTCAATGCTAAATGGACTTGAACTTTTCCCCTGCCCCTGCTTTGGGTTAGCCCAGGCTTGGTTCTGCCAGCTTCTGCAACAGATCTACTTTATAAACTGATTTTCCCCCTTGGCGAGGATTTTTATGAGCTTTAATTTAATTTTTTTTTTTTTCTGTCATTGGGAATGTATGTAAGAAATGCAAGAATGTATAAGAAACAATCAAGGAAGCAGGAGAGAAAACCATGTCTGTATCTGTAACCCCCAATTTATGGCTCACAGGTTAAGACACGGATTTAGGATGGGGAAGTGCCACACTGAGGACTCTATAGGGGATTACTTAGGCTGCATTTCTTCTTGTTAGTACCCACACTCCTCAGATTATCCAGAGCATCAGCAAACCCTTGTGATTGTTGTCACTCTCTACCCTAAGCCAGAAGAGGGGGCAGAGCAGATCCAGGTCTCCTGCTCAGAAGCTGAGCCCCTCATCTCACGTTGCTGCAGCTGATCTCTATTTTCCTTAAACTCTACAGACAGCGTCTTCAGAACTTAATTTGATTTTGATTGATTTTTTGAAACTTGAAACACTTCTGAACTAATTTTCAGTGTATTACTCTTGTCAACTCTTAAAGATTTTGTCAGTAAGAATTTGCTGAACAGACACAGTAATTTTGTTTCTCATTTTAGCAGATCACCCCTAAAGAGGAAAGCGGGGAGGAGGGGGTGTTATTATAGCTGCAGTTATTAGAATATACATTGCAATTACTCTGCTCCTATTCATGAGACATCTCAGAGCCATTTCTGAGAGCAGCCTTGAGGAGCTCAAGGTGTACATGTGCGTGTAACTATATAAAACCTCACCATTCACTTGTTCACCCATTCCCAGAGAGACTTTTAGCTCTGAGGGGAGCCCACGTTGGAGCTTGGGTTCTAAGATCCCTCATTCCTCAGGTTCACCTCACAGTGGCCTCACCAGCACAGAGCAGGAGAGCAGCACCCCCCAGGAGCAAGCCCTGCACGAGGGCTGAGGAGAAGAGCTGCTGGCACTGCCTGCACCACCACGGCCTGGGCACTTCTCCAAGTGCCATACTTGTTTCTCCCAGCCAGGGCTGAAATGCTACCAAGTGCTCCCAAGTTTTTTCCCTCAGTGCAGATGACACCATGAACAAGAAGTCGGGTGCAGTGTTTCTTAGGATGGGGATATTGAAAGTCCATCCTGAGCAGCTGGAGAGGAACAGCACTAGGAATGCAAACCAACAAGCCCATGGTGGCTGGGATACTGAAATGGAGTGAGGAGAGTCAGTGCTGGAAGCAGTGGCTGTGTTACTGCAGTCTCTGTTTCATGGAGCACCTAATCAAGGTGGCTTTTCTGGGAAGTTTATTCGTCCTGGATGTCTCAGTGCAACCTTTGGATCATGTACCCTGTTGCTTTTTGAGCTGGGGAGTTTAACTCTTGACCTATTGTCTCTTTGTGCTTTCCAGATTGCCCTCACCAGCAGGGTGTCTGGGGGAGAGATTTGTATTTAAAAAATGGACAAAATCCTTCCAAGCTTTAAGCTCAGCTGTTCAGGTTTTGTATCATCAATGGCATGTTCATCCCACCTTGTTCCCTCTGCCCTTCCTTGTTTTGCTTTATTCTCTCTCAGGGAAAGGCTTTTCAACTCAAACACTCAAAATATGCTGATTGCAAACTGGAATCTGGAAAATTTCAGTGGCCTTTT
Organism: Aleadryas rufinucha; assembly: GCA_013397815.1. Lineage (NCBI taxonomy): Eukaryota > Metazoa > Chordata > Aves > Passeriformes > Aleadryas > Aleadryas rufinucha. The sequence continues at coordinate 379,243 of VZTH01018483.1, read as the reverse complement.
CCTAGGGAAAAAAAAAAAGGAAATAAAATGATTTTTTTCTTTTTTTTTTTTTCCTTCTGAAACAGCAAATGAGATGGGAATGAGGCACAGCAAGGGGCTTCCTGCCATCTGGGCTGGAAGATCTGCTCGGCACTGCTCTCTTCATTCTTCCATCACTTGCATCTCTCATCAATTATCATCACAGAGCCGGTCGATATTGAAATGAAACTGCCGGGGATTGATAGCAGAGTCACTGAAGTGTCCTGCACAAATGACATTTTCCTCATTTTGGGGCCAGGAGGATGAGCCAGGGTGGGGGAAGGTTGAGAAGATATGCATGGTAAGGTATTTGCCTTATCAGGAAACCTGACAAAATGTCCAAACTTAACACTCTGCCCCATGGATCACTAATGTATTTCTGGGGACAGTTTCTGCTGCTAATGGAGTATTTCTCAGAGCACTTTTCAAGCCCTCTGGTGGGACTTGCTGCTTTCTGTGCTTCTTGAAAGCTGTCACAGCCAGCCAGGGCAGGTAAATCCATGCAGATAAGTTGGGCATTTTGAGCTGAGTTACTACACACAGGTATTTAGGGTGCATCTGTGCATGTTTATGTTCATTGCATTTATATTGCACAAAGGGTGAAGACACCCAGCCCGCCTGCAGCAATGCTTTGTACATCTTGCAGTTGGTTGGCTCCTTAATTTTTCCCCCAAGGGAGGCATAGACCCTGCATGGCAGATGTGAGCTCTGGCACAACAGACTTGATCTCTGTAGTTACCACTCATGGATCCATCAACAAAATAATGGAGGCCCTCCAGGGATTAGCAAACTCCAGGTGGAAAACACTGGGGTGACAGATTTATAGGCATATCCCTTTCCTGTGCCACTCTCTTCACAGGGAGGTGAGAGAAGGAATTTCCTGGGATGAGGGCAGCTCCTATTCAGCAAAGTCCTGCTTCTCATGGGCATGTCCAGGGGGGCTTTACAGCGCTGGTCCCACAGCTTAGTGGAATTTGGACCCTAATGCTACATATCTATACCCGCTTCCTGTCTATAACTCCCTCCACAAAGGAAGTGTAAGTGGAATGTTTCACAAGAGAAGATGTATTCTCTCTTTCTCAAAAAAACATGCTTAGTTATCTTTATAGAACACAGTCAAGATGCTTCCATTAAAAACCCAAAATAATTGAAAATCTTGTTTAAATTAAAACCTTAAATATAAAATGTACAGAGCTGTCAGACAAAAAGGCACAAAAGCATTTGTCAGGCTGTTCCAGACAGCAACACAAACCTGGCCACCACCAGAGCATTGGCCTGACCCAGCCCTGCTCCCCAAACCAAGCCCACTGCCAGCACAGCCTCAGCAATGCAGTTTCTGACTCAACAAACTGTTTTCAACTCTCCCACAAAGGACTGGCTCCTAACTTCCCACCTGTTTCCTTGGGAAGTCACAGCTTAAACACCGTGACGCTGATCCCTCGAAAGCGAGCAGCAGAGCCCCCGTGCTCAGTGCTGGGCGAGCTGAGCCCAGACCTCTAACCTCAGCTCAACAATTCGGTGCCATTTCCCAGCTCCTCAAGTGGCTGTGCAGAGCTGAGCCCCCCTCCCTGCTCCTTGCAGGGGCACCGAGTGACGCACACCCACCTCGCCCGTGACCCAAATATCTGCTACAATTAGTCCCTTGCCTGCTGCTTATTACCAGGTGCTGTTGGCAGCGGAAGGAAGGGATTTTGTTTCGAGCACGGGGATATTTTCATCCCTGGCGTGGTTGTGCTGAGCTCACCGGAGCTGGAGCTGCTCTGAGCTTGAACTGGTGTGTGCTGCTTTGCAGGGGCTGGTTTTTGCCTGGCCACCCTCCTGCCTGCCCATCCTGTGTCCCCAGCGAGGGCTCCTCCAGCATATGCTGCTCCCCAGCGTGGTTCTTGCACGATGTAATTATCCGGAGCTCTTCCCTCCAGTGCTCCCTTTCCCATTCTTCTGTCTTTATTTGGCTTCCAAGGCCCTACTTCCTCTCTGGTTTGGCCTGGGTTGTTTTCTCTTCCAGAGGAGCTGGTGTATGCAGTGATTCGGTCCCATCCCTAGGCTGCATTTGAAGGATATTGTCTATTTTCAGAATTCTCAGCTGTGTTTATGCTCCAGGCTCCAAACCTCTTTCTCCCTTTGAAAAGAGGGAGCAAATCCTTCTTTTGCCTCCTGCCCTGCAGAGCCACTGGCCCAGGGATGCATTGTTCGAAATTACCATTAACCTCCCCAAAATGTGGGTCACTTTCTATTGCAATGACAGATCTTTCTCTCCATCTTTTCTGTACCCCTTTCTATTGGCTACAAACACACCAGCACATGAGTCCTTGTGAATGTGTCTGAATTGCTGTGGGGCAAAAAATTTCCCCAGAGAGGGGAGGTGCTGTTTGGGCCACAGAAAACAAAACCAGGAAATCTCCAAGTGTGATTCCACTGTGATCTTGAGGGGAGAGAAATTGTTTTAGGGCATCAGACACCGGGGGTTTTTTTCAGGGATGAGGGTCTATGGAAAAAGTTGTGCTGTTGGATAATCAGCAGCTCCTGCACATTAAGCCAATTTCCGTTACCCAAAGCTGGGAAGTTTTGTTGCAATTCTGCCTCCTTGGAGAAACCTGCTCTGTCCCTGCCTGTACAGAGGGTCAGGGATTGGGAGCCCATCATGTTCAGCTACTTCCTTTATCCAAAGACATTTAAAGATGGTCCCGGTTGATCTGAGGGTGCCTTGTTCCATGTCTGACTGGTTAATTGTAGATCTGGGGCATTGCTATGGTTTTCTACCAGACCCCTTTTGCATCAGTCCCCCAGTGAAGAGTGTGAATCCCTCAGGATAATGCCAGAGCAGGAAGACCCTGCCAACTGCTTGTTTATTTGAGGTTAAACCAATCCTCAGTCACCTGCACTGATGGATTTGGGATCAGAGAGGTCATCAGTGACCTGTGACCTTGCTAAGTGACCCTCCTTCCTGCTCTCTGGGATACCTGCTGGCTCTGGAGCAAAGCCATCCCCTGTGCTCAGTCGCAGCCCGGGTCCCACAGCTCCCTGAGGATGTCACCACAGCACATGGAGAGAATGCCAGCCCCTCGCATTAATTCTCTTGCATCTTGAGAGGAGTATGACAGCAGCAAACCCTCCAAGTGAATCCTAGCCCTATATTAATTCTCTCCTAGGTCCAGCTCTCTGATCTGCTGTCATCTGAAAGTGATACTAATGCCAGGTTTCCATATCCAGCGTCCCGCTGTGCCTCCCGCTGCAGTCAGAGTCATGCTGGGAGAGATCAGCTCTGCTCGAGAAGGGTAAACCAAGCGCTTGATTTCAAACAGCATCAAGTAAGGCAAGAGAGAATATGGAGAGGGGGAGAGGGGGAGAGGGGGAGAGGGAGGGAGTGAAGGAATGAATGGCTGGGAACACATTGCCTTGAAAGGGGTGAGTGGAGATGAGTGCAGATGGGCTTCTTTCTCTCTCTGATCTCTGTCCATCTTTGCTACCCACACCCTGGCTTTATTCCTCCAGTTGTCCCTGTCCTCTCTTGCAAGACCGATTTCCTTGCCCCACTTGAACCTAACGAGGCTCTTTTCACTGCAAAGAAAGTCTGAACTCCCCAAGGAATACGACTGCCCCAGCTCTGAAGAATAAGCATGAGGCTGCTGGCTGCAAATCTTCCTTTGCTATCAGCTGCCAAGCCAGTTTCGTGCTCAACTGCCCCGAGCACTTCTGGGGAGATGTAAGGTCCAGTTCACCATCAAAGTAGCAGGCATTGGACAGGTTGGGCTGGGCTGTCCAGCTCTCTCGCCAGCTGACAGCTTCTGACAGCCAAACCCTCTTCCTCTTCTTCATGTACTGCTCATCCTGGCAAGGGGAAGGTGAATGCTGATTTAATTTGACACTTCAAGAAAAGAATAAAGGTACCTCAATACAGACATCACCTTTCCTCCAGAAAGTTCCCTGAATATTTTACTGGCCAGAAGTGCTGCAATATTTTTGTGAAGGTCAGTAAATGTTACTTAAGAAAGCCAAAGAAAAAATATTTGTAACAAGCAACAGTCACTCCTAAAAGGAGCAGGAAAGAGCTTTCAACAGATCCAAAGTGATTTGTAGTAATGCCTGCTTTGGGTTGTTTTTTTGATTGGTTTTTTCCCCAAGTGTTTTATTTACTCTGTTTCTGAGATACCTTCAGAAACCTAATTCCCAGAGATTTTTTTCCCAGTGATTTTAGAGAATCAGCCTCTTGAAGGTGTCTCGGATTGGGAAATCTTGGGATAATGTCCTCCAAACCTCTTGTCCTCTCTGCCAGTGCTGGCTGCAGACATCCAACACACCCCACTGCAAAGGTGAAGCACAGAGCCAGAGCAGGATTTGTGGTCCCAAGGGTTCTGTCACACACAGACTGGAGGTTCTGCCAGGTGAACCTGGAGTGTCCCCCTCCCCTCACTGTGTCTTGGCAGCTACAGCCATGGCTGAGTGGAGACAGTGGCTCAGTGCCAGGTCTGAGGGCTCAGCACAAGCTGCCAGAGGAAGGGTGGGTGTGTGGGGTCTGGGTAGGGAGAGGGACTGTGGTGAATATCCAGTTCCTCATGGAAGTTGTCACAGCACACTGATGCTTTACATTCCTCCATCTTTCAGGGAAAAGTGGGAACCAGCAGGGCAGGGGCAATAAAAACCAGTGGGGAGATAATATCGCACATCTCCAGAGCTGCTTCTGATGCGTGCCTTGCCTGAGACCCCAGTTTCTGAAGGGTTCAGGGCTTGAGTCTGGCAGCATCCCCTCAGAGCATCCCTGCTGCTGGGGGAAGCCTCCCCCAGTCCTCCCCAGGGCAGCCTGTGGCAGGAGAGAGGGCTGGCCCCCCTCAGCTCGATGTTTATGGCAGCGTGGCTCTCTCCACTGGTTGCTACCGTATGCTGTGCCACTTCATTTGATGTTCCTTTTTCTAAATGGTAGGAAATCAGTACTTACCAAGTGCTGGCCCAGAATTTATTTGACTTTAATTTCCCTTTATGACCCCGTCTGCTAATCTCTATTGCACAGATAAAGAGAGGTAACCCAGGCATCATTACCCGTGATGTGGAGAATTTTCTGCAGTTCAATTATAATCTCTTTTTTTCCCCTTGAGCAATAAAATCTCTCTGTCTCTCTCTCTCTCTCTCCCCCTTTCTCTTCCCTTAAACTTGTTCTCATAACTCTTCCTCTCCCGCTCTCAAGATGAGGCTAGGTACTTTTGTGATGTCTTCTTGGCCGGGTGTTTGTGGAAGTCAGAGCAGTTTTCAGGCTGGAGCAGAAGGCTCAGAGACGTGCACGTGTTGTTTAATGCCTGGCTGGGAGATGCAGGAGGCACGGCACAGGTGAGGCACGAGGAGGGAACAGAATAGATTAGCACATGGGAAGGGCTCAAGTTCTGCACAGACAGCTCGTTATGGATTGTTTTCAACCTCCCTCTCTCCAGAAATGCCAGCTGTCTCGGTAGCAAAGATGCTGCCGAGCTTCTGGTTTAATTTGCCTTTTAGAGGCATTTTAGGGAAGGCATCCGGTTCCAATCATGCTGCCCCTTTGAAAGGCCGTTCTCATTTGTCTGCAACTTCTTTGAAAGGTGAGTAATTCTCAACGTATTTTTCTTGGGCACCGCTCACCCTGGCAAGGAGATCTCTCATGTGTGCTTGTGACCTTTAGGACAGCAGAGCCATCGATACATCTTCAGTGCATGTGTTGTCCTTGTCATGTGGTAATTATTTACAAGCCTTGATTTTGAACTTCATGCCCCAGGAAAAAAGATTTTATGTATTTATTTCCTATTTATCTTAGTTTTTTTTCTTTTTAATTAGGAAGTCTCTATTTTTTTTTACTTTTTTTTTTTTTTACATTTTGTAGTTTAATTTGACTTAAATTTAAACCAAACAGAAGGAAAGGTGAACAAAAAGAAACAGGAAGACATCTAAGTAATGGTGAAGCTGGCCTTGAAAAGAACATTAAAATGACATAGCTCTGACTTGTGTATTTTATTAATAATAGTAGTCACTATTAATAATAGTCACAATAATAGTAGACTTATACTATTAATAAAATAAATTAATAAAAATAATAAAAACCAGCTCATCATTGCTTAGAGATGCCAACTGGACCTCCTCAGAGTGCAGTCTTCTGTGTTCGTAATGAAAGATAAGCTGTCCATTAGCAAAGATTGGTTGCACCTGAATTCAATTAGGAACTCAACAGCTGATGGGATCTGGGGTGGGATCTGGGGCTAAACCCCTCCCCAGATTCAGGTGAAGTCTATCACAAGTCAATCTGAATGTTTCAGTTGCATGAATCAAAAGCCGGTGTATCTACAGGACTCCAGACTTGTGGAAATACAGGCTGAATCCAAAAGGTCCTGTTGCTTGTGTAGGAAGACAGATGGCGGTGGAGCTTGCTGCCTTCTGGCAAGATGAAATGATTTATCCCTAAACTATCTCTAATGGAAAAACATCTGAGGGCAGCCTGAAATGCGGGCACTCTGAGAGAGAGGGACCACTTGTAGAGACCAGGCTGGCTATGGCTGGAAATAAAATGCATTTGCAATTGTCCTTTATAAAGCAGCAACTTTTTAGCATAGACAGCACAAGACACCCACGTCCTGATTCCTGTCCTCAGGCATTTCATCCAATTTCATTGTCGGATTAACTTCCTTGCCATAAGAGTGGCCCAGAGAATTTATTTCTTCAGTGCTACTGCAAAATTTTTCTCAGCACAAGCAGCAAAACAATGACTTGCTGTGTATTCTCAGGGTATTTTAATGATCCTATCTCCATATCTGTTTAAATTTACAGTACAGCAGAGCTCTGACTGGCATATGGTTGTCAGCCAAGAGAAAACTGTGTGTCTAGGAAGCAGATCAATGTTGACATTGTGAAGGCACCTCTGGAAAGAATTAATCAAGTCTGATCTTTGCATACCCTCTCAGTATGGATTTTCATTAGACGTGGTGCTGTCTCCACACAGAGAGTCCAAGGTGCTCTCCTCAAGGTCAGCCACTGAAGGGGATGAAGGCTGGAGAGTCTGTGGGTTCTAGGGGCACAGACTTCGGCTGTTCCTGTGCAGGAGCAGCTGCTCCAGGGGACCTGGGACATCAGGGCAAGGCACTGAGCCTGGATGTAGAAGTTTAAAATAGTCTTTAAATGTGTGGGAAATGACTGCATGGAGGGAGAAGGGTTGGAATTTCATAGAATCATGGAAGGCATGCACAGGGATCATCCAGCGCAGCTCCTGGCCCTGCCCAGACACCCCAACAATCCCACCCTGGGCATCCCTGGCAGCGCTGTCCAAACGCTCCTGGAGCTCTGGCAGCCTCGGGGCCGTGCCCATTCCCTGGGCAGCCTGGGCAGTGCCCAGCACCCTCTGGGGGAAGAACCTTTCCCTGCTCTCCAGCATGAGCCGGCCCTGGCCCAGCTCCAGCCGTTCCCTGGCTGCTGTCCCTGTCCCAGGGAGCAGAGATCAGTCCCTGCCCCTCCACTTCCCCTTGTGATTTCAACTTGTGAATAAATTCCTAGGAAAAAAATACTCTTCTTTCAATCAGGGGACCAAGGGAACCATCAGGCCTCTGGCTCAGCCTTCATTCAGGTCTATTAGGTGGACTGGAACGCCAGGAGATGCCTGAGCTGAGCTCTAGGCTGCCTTATCTCACCAGCTGGCTGACTCAGGCTATGGCTACGCTGTGTCACGACTTGTCACTGTTGATTTGGGCTGGTAGTACCAATCTGTGCCACGGCAGAGCAAGCCTGCAGCTCCATTGCTCCTCAAGGTAAAATCAAGCCCTTTATTGGTGTTTGTTATTAGGAGCTCTTAGCTGTAATGGGGCTTAATGATACATCCACAGTGAGGCACAGAACACTCATATTCCTTAGGCAGGACCCAAACCACCCAAAAGGGAGAATGCACAACACAACACATTTCACAAATGTTGTGTTTTGTGACAGGGTCAGCATAGGCATCGTGAGTTTGGGATCTAAAAGGTAATCTGATTAATTAACAAAACTAAAGCTGGTAAACAGATTCTGAATTTGTAAAAGATAATTAGCCATCACAAATGTTTCTTAATGAACTATTAAGTGACTTAAGGGTGGAATTCTCAGCTGACATGAAAATATCTGACAAAAAAACCTCTTCTCCAAATAAATAATGGCCTCATTAATATTGAAAAGAACAGCACGCTTTCACTATTACTTGTGTCTTTAAGAACCGAACAGGTTTATATAATAGAAATTTATCCAGTATGTGCTGACTGCTGCCAGAAACCAATTTTTTTAAAGAACTGTTATTGAGAGTCATTAATTATCTGCAGGTCCCATTTGCTCTGAATCAGTGACAAACTTTGTGAGATTTTGGACTGTTTTAATTAATGCAGGAATATGAGATGTAATATGCTTCTTGTTTGAACAATTATTGTCCTAACACAACCCTTGAATTAAAGGATTATGGGGAAAATAAAAGTAAATTAGATGCTACAGATCTGTGAGCAGAACTGCCTGGGAAGGAACATGTGAGTCTGTGTAGGCTCACACGGTGCTGCCCTGATCCCACAGCCTGAATCTCATGCCTGGAAAATCTGCTGTGGCTGCATACACCTCATCCCAGCACGAAGATCTTCTGAGGACAACAGACAAGTTGATATGGAGAGGCAATGCACATTTTTTTAAACTAATGAGACAAACAACTTATGCTTCGATTTCAAATCTAATCAAGCTGCTTGGAGGGGTTCTTTTCTCTTTTTGATTCAACACAAGCTGCTTCTCCCCTCCTGTCCTGTCCTCTCCTTCTCCTCTTCCTCTCCCGTTCTTTCTTTTTTTTCAGTCTTCCTCTCTTCGTTTTTTCCTTTTCCTTCCTCACTGACTTAATTACAAATGCATTGGAGTAGCGAGCAGGACAAGCAGAAAATCCCGGTGTCATTGCCAGGGCTGCTTTCCCCACACAGGCTGATCCAACTGTGCAGGGCCTTGTGCCTATCAACAGATCCCTCCATGGAGATTTTGTGTTTACAGCTGTCCTAGTAGGACTACCTGGCTCCCAGATGGGAGATGATATCTTATTTCTGGCCAGCTCAAGCAGACATAAAGGACTTTGGATCTTCCATGTCACTGGTTTTAACGGGTGGGGTTTCTTATCTCTCCCAAACAAGGCAGACACTGCTGTTCCGAGCAGAATTTGTGCTGTATTTAACAGGCACAAGCTGCACAGTGGAACAGACAGCAAACACTGAGCAGCGCTTCAGCATTTAGAGAGACACATCAGGAGGGTGTTGAGTCCATCAGAGCCGTGCTTTGACACTGCCACAGCTCTGCTGGCCAGGGAAGCAGTTGGGCTTTAATTCACAGAGTTCCTTTGCCTTCACAGCGGTGTGAAAAAAAAAATGTGTTTGGGTGTTTGCCTTTGATTTCTCAAGGACCACACTTTCACTCATAATTTCACTCAAAAGACTAATATTATTCTGCTCCAGTAGAATGCTGGATCCTATTTAACTTTCAGACCTTGTCTTAAGCTGCCACATTTTCATGAATATACTGGCGCCATCTGAATGCTCACGAATAAGGGATAACATGACTGTGCATAGCAGATGAGTCAGAAACCTGGAGCTTTTGCTTATGATAATTTTTTTGTTATTATTTTTGCACCCTGCCAGCTGTTGATCTTGCTAATGTGCCGCTTAGCAGCCAAGTTTTGTTCCCTCTTGGTTAATGAACTATGGCAAGAAATCGCTGGCCAGTGGCCGGTTTTAAAGTTAATAGTGAATGGTCCATGAAGCAGAAGTGCCCCAGACCATTGGATCTGGAGACCAAGCAGTGCTGTTGTCAAAGATGATGGAGAAAAAAAGGTAGAACAGTCTTATGTCACCCACGGTGTAACTACACTTCTTGGACACCTGCCGAAGCTAAATCTTAAAGAGTTACTGCTTTGGGATGGACAAGAATTTGTGGTCTGGTAAAATAAGCCACTCTTGACCCAAAACACCTTGCACGTCACGTGACAGAGCACAGCCATATATGGTCTCTACACCCTCGTGTAGACGATCCTCAGCCACAGAGTTTGGTGAACACAGCCTCAAGTCCAGGAAAGCTGTGCGAGTTTTGGGAATCACCTTCATTATGAATATCTTGGTGAATGGGCAGTGTGAGTCCTGCAAACTTGCCCATCGGGGGCTGAGGGATAATCACCAAGTCCATGCCATCAGCTGCAGGGAGCGCAGGTGGAGAAGGGATGGCTGGGTCCGTGCTGGACGGAGCCTTTTCCTCTGGAATGGAGCTGGGCTCTGCAGCAGCCACAGTTCCCTGCCAGCAGCTGGCCTCATTCACATTCCAGAGCTGAAACCCAGCCTGCTGCCAGCTCACCCCTCTTGCAGGGGCTGCAGGAAGAGCTGTGGTTCCCTGAAGCCCCTTCTCAAACACATTGGCCCTCTGCTCTGTGAAGTCAGCTCTCTCTCCTCTGCCTCTTGCATCTTCTTTTGTTGGCTCTGGGATTTCTCGTGGACCCTCCGCTCCCCCTTCCAAGCACCTCTTGGTTATTAAAATGCAGCTCAGGATAGTTCACTTTGCCTGGTACATTATCATTCCTCGTTAGAGACCCCTCCAGGGCCTGTGATATGCCTGCACCGACTTTATAATTACAAAGTCAATTTCTAAACAGACATTTGCAAATAAGTCAATTTAAATACCGAGATTTGCAAACAATAATTAAGCAGTAGCTTCTTTTTTAATATCTATATATATAATTAATGCCCATGGGCTTTCCATTTTACCTTGCCACTGTGTAGCTTGCAATTGTTTGTTGAGCTAAACCATTCTCAGGAAGCAAATCAAATCACTGATGGGTTTTAAAGCTGTTTAAGAAAATGCCCTACCTCATTTCATCCCAAATCCATATGCCCTCTCTTATCCAGCCCCCAGTCCACCCCGCAGCTATAGGGAAAGAGCAGCAGATGCCTCACATGAGCTGAGCTGGGGAGGTTTCCCCTTCAGCATCTGGATGGTGACCCAGTCTGCCCAAAACTACCCAAAACCACAACAAACTGGGGAAGACTGAGTGGATAAAGCTGAGCAATAAAACAGTCAGTGAGTACAAGGCCAAATGCACTCTGGAGGAGATGAACGTGTCTACCTCAGGTTTCCTCCAAGGGTGTGCAGTGTTGAGAGGAACAAATGGGTTTCATCCCAAATGGTTCCAGGAGAAGGAGGAATGCCTCTCCTTTTCTTTGAGGCAGGTCCTTGTGTTATCCCCTTCCACTGCACTGGGTCCTCTGTCCATCACCCCAGCTCTCCTTACCCTCCTTGTCTCCCTACAGAGAGAAGAAGATCTGGCAGGATTTCCCTGCCCCACCAGTCTGGGTCACCAAAGCACTAACACTGTCATGGAATGCAGACTTTGGGATCATGGGAAGATGAGGCATGAATAGCTGACCCTGGACACAGAGGGGTGAAACAGAGAGTTGCATTTCTTGTTAGGAGGCTCCTCTTCTAACCCTCTCCTACCACCTGATCCATGTTGCCTTCAGCTTTGTTTTGCCACAGATTGTTTCTCATACTCTGGCTTTCCTGCCTTTCCTCCAGTCCCTGCAACAGGAGATTTTTTTGTGGACTTCTATAAGCTGCAGAGTCCGTGAGGAGAGACCATAGCCCGATGGTTTTCTGTCCTGTGCTCTCTGGGTTGTCCCAGCAGGTTGTGGGTGTGTGGTCAGAACACTGAGCCTTGTGAAGAATGAATCTCCACAAGGTCTTGACTAGAAAACTGTAAGGAAAGGCTGAGTGCAAACTCTCTGCATGTGCCTCATGGTGCATTAAAGATGGATTGTTTCCTGATTCGTGCTTCTGCTCAGTAATTTCAAAGGGCTTACTCATTATTTTTGTGTTGGTTCCACTTTTTCGAGCGCGCTTGTATCTTAGCTCATCAAACTTTAGCCAGCTGGGGCCAAAAATATCCCTAGCATAATCAGTTCATTCATCCAAGCCCAAAACCTTAATTTCCCAACTCAAATAGACATCCACTATCAGCGTATTTGAAGGGAACATGGTCCTCAGGATCATCTTGGGTGACATTGCTGGGAGCAGCCCTCCTTGCACCCTGGCACTCCGCATCTGATCACTATAAATATGAGCAACAATTATCCATCCCTTCTTTTCCCTTTTTTATGGATGTGCAAGGACAATAACTTAAAGCTCTTGCTGCTATTCAGCACAAAAACAAATAACAGAACCACTCTGGCTGTGATGCATTTCAACGGCATAACTTAGACATGCCACTGTTATATGAAGTTATAAATACCTCTCACCTGACAATGCTAGTGTTTTTCAGCAGGGGAAGGAGGATGAAAAAAATAGGAAAAGAGCCCAAACCTTGAGTCATGGTTGCTATAGCAATTAACAATGCGTCCTTCTCCAAGAGCCGGGGATGCTGATGCGGCTAAAACAAATGTTTGTGTTTGGCCGTGGTGGGGACGGTGACGGATTAGGGAGTGCTGGCCTTGAGTCTTGGTGTAATCCAATTCTAAATAAATCATAAATCTAAGTGCAGCCTGGCAAGCTGGAGGGAATACCAATATGAGGAGGGTGGCAGGAGGGTAGTTTTGGTTTCTGTGAGGTGAGGCAGGGGTGAGGAGGGAGTGATAGTGGGATGGGTGTAAAAATCCTGATGGAGAGGTTTGTGATTGGGATTTTTTTGCCAAAGGACATGACCAGCCTAAAGCCACCACCTCTCACTGGTCCCCAATGGGATTCCCTCCTGTAGGAGCCTGTAAGCACCACGGCCCTCTTCATTTCAGGGCTGAACCTCAGAATCACAGAATGGTTTGGGTTGGAAGGGACCTCAAAGCTCATCTCGCTCAACCCCCTGCCATGGGTAGGGACAGCTTCCACAATCCCAGGGTGCTCCAAGCCCCGTCCAACCTGGCCTTGGACACTGCCAGAGTTTGGAGCCTTAAAGCCAGAGGAAGAAGATGTGTTAAAGGAGTTCATTGATTCTTTCCCATCAGTGGAGGTGGCCTGGGTAATCCATCACCTTCCACCTGAGCCCAGACTATGCTGTCATCAAAGGTTTGTGAGTCCTCCAGGTCCAGGCCATAGTGAGAGAATGCCAACGTCCCTATGAGAGCCCTTGGTGCCAGGCAGCACAGGGCAGGACTGCACACCTGGGGTTCCTGCTGGGAGAAAGAGAAACCTCTGCCCTGTGGAAGATAACAGTGATCTGGTGTCTCCCAGCCTCTCTGACACATGGATTCAGCCTTGATATGGAGTGAAAAATGAAAATGAGGACAGCTCAGTCAACAGCATGTCTCAGAAATTAATGAGCCTCTTTGCCTCCAACACCTGATAATTACATCTTTCAATTAAATGAACTCTCTCCCTGTCCAAGTTCTTATAAATTAACTCAAAGTGATGCATCTTTGTGGGCTGCCTAAGCTTCCTTCTGCCAAAATCTGTGCAAGCTCCCAGGCTCTCGCAGTGCTGGAGTCTCAGACACAGATATCACAGGAGGGTGTAGTCCTGGTGTCACAGCAGCCCGGCTCTGGGTCACTGCCACATGCTGAGACCAGGACCCTGGGCTCTGCACCTCATCTCCCTGTGAAATGAAGAACAACAAAAGACCCTGGAAGATCCCAGGCAATCAGCTGCCACAGTGGGAATGCCATGTGCAGGGGTGTTTCTTAAGTCCTGTCCTTTCCTTGGACTTCTCACTGCAAAGTTTGGGACTCCTTTGACTCAGGTCATGGCTTTCATGTGACTGCTTAGAGATGAGAGCCTTAGCGAGGTGGTGGAGTGATGGATTCTGCTTTCTGGAGGGATTCACACCATTATGGACAGTTGGTTACAGTAAAGGCACTTGCTGGGGAGAAGAGACACCTGTCAGGGCACCTGCCACTGTGCTGAGGCCAATTACCATATTTCCCAATTAGTTTGGGTACAGAGGTGCACTGAGATGTGTGTTCAATTTCCTGGTGAGATCCCATAAGGTGTAGAGGACAGATAAGTTGCTGTTTCCTCCTGCACTCAAACGTACCATGATGCTTTGAAGGCTCCCAGTTCTACCCCATTTCATCTTTTCAGCCTGGAGAAAATCCAGACATGAAATGGCGTCTCCTGGTCTAACCCAGTTTGGTGCGCACACAAACCCTCCCAGCTGGAGAAGGCAGGCTGAGTGTAGGGAGAGGGGCTGAAGGTGGGATCCCAACTCAGCAGGGTGAATGTGACAAAACAAGCAACTGCTTCATTCTCTTTCTATTCTCCCCTTCCCTTAAGTAATCAAGTGCCACCAGCGCAGGCTAAAGCTGGGTCTTTATAAGCTTGCAGTAAATCCACCCAGCTTTTCTAAAGCACAGCAGGCAGCTGATGCAATCACACAATTCAGCTCGAGTCATCGGACAGTGGCTGGGAAGGCTGAGGATGGATTTTCCTCTGAAACCCACATGGATGCATATTCCCATTTGCGCACTCTCATGCCATCCCAATTAAGGCAATTAGCAGTGACCAAGGGCAACTGCAAAGCTCCAATTAAACCAGCACAAAGGCTAACATGATCAACAGTGTCATGGAGCAGGTTTGGAACATGCTTCCCTGACAGCCACTGCCTGGCAGATTAAAGGGTTTGTGCACTCTCTATTGCCCCCTCACAGACCTCCTACAACCTCCTCTCCTTCACTACGCCCAAACATTAATCTCCAGTCTTTGTATCTCCCCATTAATTTGCTCCCTGTCAGGGGTCTCGGGGGAGGATCGTGGCTTTTCTCCTGTCTTTCTGCCCCATTTCATCTGTAGGCTGCAGCAACAGTGCCCTATTCCCCTTCACCCCCTTGGGGATAGCCAGAGTGTGATTTAGGCTTCAGTGACCTTTTCCTAGCTGGGTCTGGTGCTAGGCTGTGCTTTTGCTCTCTGCACTGGCAGGCTGTGAGAGGAAGGAATGGAAACGAGCATTGCACCCAAGCAAGGGCTGAGAGTGGCACGGATTGTGTCTTTCAAACAGTCTGGGGACATGAGTGCACCTGGCTGTCCCAGGCAGTGGTTCAGATACAGCAGAGATGGTAAGAGGTGACAGCAATCAGGTGACAGGTGACAGCGGTCAGCCTCTGGCATCTCCCAGTGCCCTGAGCTGAACGTTCTGGTCAGATCCTGAGACAGGTTCCCTTTGGTTCCTGGTGGACCTCTACTTACCTGGTAAAAGCCACGAGCACATCTAGTGCTAATTGTTGTCCTCATTAGCAGTTGCTGCTGAAAAGTCACTTGTGGAATAGCCCCAAACAGTGAACTCTTTTCCTTAAAGGTGAGTGCTCCAATTAAGGGTTGACAGGCAGTCGGGGTAAGATGTTTGCTATCCTGCTTGGAGGAGACGTAGGTATTTCAGGACTAGAGCTCAGAAACCTTCCACATATTCTCTTAAAAAGAACATCCTTTGGTTTGGGTATGGTTGTGAGGGAGAAAATCAAACGGTGTATTTGCTATAGAAAAACATCTTTTTGTGGTTCTTTCACCTTTTGGCTGTGCTTAGCTTTTCCTTTCTGTTTTAGGTTTCCTTGTGTGCTAGCACTGAGAATAAAACCCATGAAATCCCTTTCTTAATGTTTTTGCTTTGTCCCGAGTAACACAGACAAAGGGGCTGTCATGAGCTGCTAGAATGGAAATTAATTTTAAAAGCATCATCATTTATCACTTTTATAAGAAAAAAATGAGAAACCAGTGAGATTACAGCAATTGTGGCAGAAATTTCCTGCGCAAGAATAATCAAAAGTTATTTGCAAAAGGGTAATGACACAAAACCACTCAAAAGAAATTCCAGGCAAAAAGCCCAAGTCCCTGAAGCTTTGGTTGAGGCTGAACATTTGCCTCTCTCGGTCTGGACCACCCAAAAGTCAGGTCCTGGCAGTGTGATGGTTATTTGTAGGCAGCTGAGAGAGACAGGTGTGTTTAGAAGGCAACTCTTTGGATCCACACCTGGTGTCTGAGCCAGATGGGATGGATGGTTCCTCCCATGAGAGCTGCAAGGAGCTCCTACAGAAAAGCTTTGATTTTCAACAGCATCTATAATGGCAGCAATAATATTGTTGGCAATGCAGCTAGCCATGGCTGAAATGGGGATCAAAGCAGGAGCAACGCAGGTCATGGAATCATGGAATCATTTGGGTTGGGGTGTCCAGCTGGGGATGGTTCAAACAGGACCAAACCCCCACCAACACTCGTGCTCTGGCTGCAGGGACCAGGAGCAGCCCGTGGGTCACTCGTTTGTGCTAAGTGACCACCTGGAGAGGGGATGCTGTGAGCTGGGGGTGGTTCAGCTCTGACGGAGCAGGAGCCTCATTTCACACCTCTGATGGAGACTGCCACTCCAGAGGAGCTCATTAAACTGAGCACAACAGAGCTGCTGCATCCTTTACTTACTTGCTTACCTTTTTTCCCCCTTCGTGGAATGAGTTAAAGGCCCCACATTCCTCATCCCTTCTTTCTATTAGAATTTTATCTCATTCCAGTCGTCCCTCTCCTCTCACTCTCCTGCCTTCCTCACTTGCTCCCTCCAGGAAGTCAGCTAATTATTTCCTGAATGCCCCCAGTATTATTTTGCTTTGAGAACCTCTCCTGCTGGGACTTCTCACACACTTATGATTCTCTGTGTGACAAAAGGTTTCTCAGTTTAGCTTTGAATGGGTGTTTATTTTCTACATTTAGTCCTTTTGACTCATCATCTGCACTTGGGCTGAGAATAGAAACTTCACTTGACATTATCTAAGCCATTATCAATTAAATCCCTTCTTAACTGCCTTTTTTTTCCCCCTTAAGCTGTGTAAGTTTGAGGTTTTTGCTTCTGTCTTTCCCTCCTGCACACCTTGCATTTGTAGATAAAGCCCTTTGCCCTTCTACACTAACTTTCCAAACACAACACACTTTTTTTTTTGCTGTTTTTTTTTTTTTGTTGTTGTTGTTGTTTAATGTCACTGCAATGAGCAGACAGAAACACGGGATTCCAGTTTATTTCACATTGGAAAGTCAGTGCACCCTCTTTGAACTTGTGCAGACATCAGAGTACCTGCCCTGTGCTATAGGGGATCTCCAGCTGGGGATGGAGAACGTGCTGGTGCTGAGTCAGCTGTAGCAGCGGTCAACAGGTGAGTGGTCCCATGGCTCGAAGTGACCATGGCCACTGGCCTAGAGCAGTTCTGAACCCAGACTGATGAATGGTAACTCATGCG
This sequence comes from Aleadryas rufinucha, assembly GCA_013397815.1. NCBI lineage: Eukaryota > Metazoa > Chordata > Aves > Passeriformes > Aleadryas > Aleadryas rufinucha. The sequence continues at coordinate 362,060 of VZTH01018483.1, read as the reverse complement.
TTTGCCCAAATATTTTCAGACTATCTTTCATATATTCCCAGTGACTGCATCTGAAGGGTGTGTGAAGACAACGAAGAAAAGCAAAGATGTCTCAGAATCACAGGATGGGTCAGGTTGGAAAGGACCACAGTAGGGCCATCTGGCCCAAACTCACTGCTCCTGCAGGCTCATCCCAGAGCACAGGGCACAGGATTGTGTCCACAGAGTTCTAGGATACCTCCAGTAAGGGAGACTCCACACCCTCTCTGGGCAATCTGTTCCAGTGCTCAGTCACTGCACAAGAAAGAAGTAGTTCCTCATGTTCAGGTGCAATAAAATAACACCCCAGCTTCCACAGAAAGCATCCAGCTCACAGGAAAGAGCTACTGTGGGTGGAGGAATGCCAGAGCTAATTATGAAATGGGGGTGATTAAGGCCAAAAATGCCTCTGGCTAAGTGTCTCTGAGTGGAAAATGTTGGGGGTGAAACAGTGACACAAATATATGGATTTATTAGTTCTTATGGAATGATTTGTGTCTTCTTTTGACTTACTTAATTCCTCTCCCCCGCCGAACAAAACCCATGCAGAATTACAGCCCTGTGAGTAGAAGACTCAGGTCACATCCTTTTGACCCACACGTCCTTGTCGCAATTGGAGACATGCCAAGCTTAAAACAAGCTACAGACACTTAACCTAATCAGAATAATTCTGCAACAGTTCATAAAGTATCAAACAAACACAGAGAGTTTTAAAAGTACCAGGAATTTATGACTTGGCACAATTTTTAATATGAGCCATCCCCAGCTTAGCAGATCCAAAGGACTGGAAAAAACACAGGTAAGCAACTGAACTCCAAACCTGCAGCTCTCTGGGAGTTTGTCTTTAGGAAAAGGCACGAGAAAAAGCAGTCATTGTTTGCTGTTTCACCTCTTTTCTTTGTTGGATCAGCTGTTAATTCAAGGCCTGTGGCCATGTCATAACTGCTTTTATTGAGCTGTTTCAAACACAAGTCCCAGAGAACCTGTTTGTCATTCAGGCAGTGAAGGAGACTGCTCCCAGCTCTGCAGAGGCTGCTCAGCCAGCTCGGAGCACCCTGAAATCTATCAGTGCTAATTAGGGCTCACTTAAATGCTCCCAGGCTGCCGTTGCTGGTTTGAAATGCAGAGTGGCATGTGAAAGCCCTTATGCTTGGCTCCTGACAGGAGCAAAAGCAAACATCAGGCCCTGCTGTGACCTCCATTTACGAGACTCATTTACTGCACTGAAGGCATCAACTTCTGGGAAATCAAATGGACAAATTAGTTTTGAACCCCTACTGGTTAAGATGGACTTCTCACTGGGACAGTGCTCCTGCCTGGCTGGCTAAATGTTTCCTTAATCCTCGTGTCTGTGGAGTTTCCTCAGGGAGGTTGGGTGGATGAGTTTGCTCTCAGGAGGAGGTCTGGGAGCAGGTAGGTGGCAGCTCTCCAATCGCCCCCGGTCCCTGACACTGGGTGGATACCAGCTGTCATGGAACTAAAATCCCACGGCTGCTTTTATCTAGTATTAATCATTTTATTTAAGCAAAGGCAGAATCCTGTGCCCTACTCCAGTATTGCACTGCCTTTTGCACGATGACAAGAGATCTCCATGCAGTGATGCTTTAAGTGATGTGCCCCATGTCTCATCCTGTGATTCATGTGCATCTCGATAAACCCAAATTTATCTTTGGGGAGTGAAGGGGTTTCTAACTAATCCCTATTCTCAGCTCCATAAGACTCCAAGACCATCTGTCTGTTTCAGTCAAGTCTACCTAAATCCCCTGCCCAGTGGGCACAAAGCCACCTGAGGATCCCTTCCTTCCGAGGTTCAGCCCAGCCATAGATGCTCCCCATGTGGTCTAGCTATTGGAAAATGTGGGTAGAAAATTGGGAGCCTTCATGAACAAAAACTTCCTGCTCAGGAATAACAACACATTTAATTTGTCACCCATGGGATCCTTCAGTCCTTAAGGCAGAAATATTTCCTGTTCCACGTCTGCCCCACTGCAGACTGTGTTCCTTTCCCTGCATTTCTCTCTTAATCTCCCTGAGACTCCAGTGCCTATCTCATTATGAGATATTTATATTTTCCATTCCTCTGGCATATGGTTCAGGGAGCCTTCTCCAGTCTTTTGAGAGGAATCTGAATTTATTGAACACTTTTACTATTGGTTTGTGTCTGGGTTCCATCATCAGCTGCTGGAGAGTACTGACTGTGCTCTGGGACCTCTCTGCTGCCTCTTGGGGACCCACAGTTCACTCAGGGGACAGCAGTGAGGACACTGAACCATTTAGTGCAGCTCAGCCTGGCTGTCAGAGGCACAAACCACACAGCACTGCAGGATGCTTTGAAGCAACTCTTCCAGTGAATTTCCATCCTCAGGGGTAGTAAGAATTTTCCTTCCCAGACTGCACAGTTCACAGCCAGTGGTGATAACTCATTTGGGGAATACTCTCAAACCTTAGTAACCTCTAGGATCTCTGAGTCAAAGGGACCTTCTGCTCCATGTAGCACAGTGCTCTCCACCAGCTGAGCCAGAGCCCTTGACAGACCTTTCCTTCTTGACTTGCTGGCTGGGGATGCTCTGAGGAGGAAAAGGGCTTGCACTAACAGGAGGCCTCACAGCCAAGCCACATCTGGGTCCTGTCAGTCTGGTCCAGATGGGTGATGAGAAGAAGACAAGGTCAGACTGAGTCCAAACCCCTCGCAGGAGCACTCTGAAGTTCTGTTTTTCAGCTGTTGGCAGAAGCCACCTGGAGAGTGGCAGTGTGGTTTCTAAGGTTGTGCACAGGATAGAGAGAGCTCAGGTTTCAGACAACACTATTGCCACTGAGAATCACAGCAAGAAAGTGGATGAGATGAATTGACTTCGTATCTGTGAATAACATCTCTTTAAATCATGCCAGATGTTTTCCACGAGCCCTGCTGACATGGCAGTGAGGTTAGGGGAACTATCTCCCCCCATTACTTCTGCTCCCAGCTTAATCCCAGAGGCCACACCAAACCTTGGGACCCGCTGTGCTCTTCCAGCCCCCCCTCTAATTGCACAGGAAGCATCACTGGGGTTGCTCATGTGTGGCAGGATCCATAGCCCCAAACAGCACAGTCTGTGTGCACACAGTGAATTATGACATAGACCCCAATGTGCTCTCCTCTCCTACATGGAGACCTGACCTGAGCCAGGATGGAGCATGAGGGAAGCAGATGGCAGCCTGGCAGAGTGATTAAAGCCCTAGATATCTGTTTTAATAAATTGCCCATGCAGCAGATCAAGCACTGCAATAGTCAGTCCTGGTCTGTGCTGTCAGAAGGCGCAGCCTTATTTACAACACTGGGCAAATGCCACACTCTTCTCTGTGCTGCTCATTGCCAGGACAGGCTGAATGGCAAGCTGGGACGGAGAAGAGACCTGTGGATTTTGTCTGTCACCCTGAGAAGGTGTCACGGGGTACCACAGCTGAGGTAAAGCACCTTGCAGGATTCAGTGAAGGAAATAGGCAAAGGCTGAGCTTCTGACTCATGAAGATAAATGTGTGTCCTGTGCAGATTTAGAGCTGAAGACAGGTGCAATTTCTATTCACTTTGTTATATCTCCTGCTCTCCTCTTCCCTTTCACCCCATTTCAATATCTCCAAACAGCCCTTTCTGTGCAAGGCAGCGCAAAATCAAAGCCTTTCTGTGGTGTCCCACTTCTCTCTCACTCCTTTCCTCTTTCCTGGGATATTGGCAGAGGAGCTGATTTGGATTTGCTCTGTTAACAGGACTCCTGTCAGTATATCTCATATAGTTAGGCAGGCTTAACAAGCCCAAGAGGAGCTGTGTGAGTGCTGATGCCAAACCCTACTGCATTCATCACCCATATGGAGGAGGCTATGCTGGAGCTCGGTGAGGCTTTTCTGCCTCACTTTTACTTCTCTTGAGACTTCCCAGATGCAGGCCTGGAAATCATCTTCTCCCAGTCCTTTACCAGAAGAGGTACAGTCAGATAGGTGCTGGTAGAGCAGGACATGCTCCCATGCACAAAAGGGGAACTTGTTCCTGAACAGGATCCTGGCGTTTGTGGGATAAGGAGTCCTGAAGATACAAGAACCACTGAGTCCTGGTTTCTTGGACACTGACTGGCTTTGGTTTCTAATAAGGCATAAGTTCCAGCTGGAGCTCTTGGCACTTTTAACACAGTGCTGCTGATGAGGAGTGTCTGAGCCAGGCATGACATAGGAGCAGGGGCTTTGAAGGTATTGCTGAGCCTGAAATCCAGGGAGAAGCCTCACCTTAGGGCATCTTGCTGGCAAAACTCGGTGTCTAAAAGCAGAAGCCTCTGTGACTGGAGAGAAAAACAGAGCCAGGATTTTCATCCAGCATTTCCTAGAGGGAATTATGTGCTGTGCTGGGTGAGGTTCACAGAGAGGGAATGCAGCCTGTCCAGAGCACCTTGGATTTACAGCCCATGCAGAGGAATGAGCACATCAATCCAGGTCCCATTCACCTGCACTGCCTGGGAGGGGCTGCTGAGCACATTGGGGTTTCTGGCTGACCCCAGACCCATCAGGGATGCAGCACCTCTTCCACTGAGCAGAATATTAGAGAATGGGCCATGCAGCCAGATCCTTCCCTGAGGATTATTTTTAGAACAGATCAACCTTCCCAACTAAACGCTTGTCAAATCCGATGCCTTTCTTCAAAAACTCCAGGTGCAAACAAAAGCACTGGGAATTTTTTGGCTGGGAGCAAGCACAGAAAGCTTAGATGGCTGTTTTGAGGCCAGCTGTGATAATTTTTTTCCATTCATTCATAACTACTGCAAACAGAGAGAACCATTGGAGAATACAGGAGCAACCAATGCCTGGGTCTATGCCCTGCACCTCAGCTCTGTGTCCAGGGAAATCTTGGGAAAGTTTCCAAGCCATGCTTATTTATATTCCTCACCCCTGGTCCTGAACTTCTTCTGTGTGCTGGTAATAATATCCTAGCACTAAACTGTACTTTCTGTGGGCATCATTTGCATGGTTGAACAGCTGTGAGCCTCTCTCCACCGCCTGCCTGCCATATTGCATAGATAATAACAGCTAATCCATATTAATTATAAATACACAAATCGGCTCCTAAATAAGGCAAAGTTTTGTGAGAGATTCAAACCAGTGGGTGCCAAGAAATGTTAGTGTTACGCCTGACACCTCATCCTCTGGCTGTCACGTCATGAATAAAGAAGAGCCCCCAGCACAAGTTAAGGATGGCATCTGAGCTTTAATAGCCTGCAGCCACTGCCATCAGCCCTGCGGCGCTGATTTCATCACATCTCACAAGCTAAACTGCGCTGGGTCAATAACAAACCTCTGTGGAGAAAGAGCCGCAGGAAGTGGGACTGCAATTATTATTCACTACCTGGTGCTTGTCTGCGGCGGATCTGCGCTGGACTAACCCCACCTTGTGGTGCTGGTGGGCTCTGGCTGACCTGGTTGGGAAGAAAACACTCATTTCCATCCTGTTTGGATTTGAAGCCCCCTAAGGCTTTGCCTGCTGGAGGTGGAAGTCTAAAATAAGTCCTTGCAGTTGGCTCACTTTCCTCTGCTGGCTTTCTCAGATCTCCCAGAGAAAGCCCATGGATGCCCAAGCATCTACAATCCAGGCTGATAATTCCTGATATTAAACACAAGGTTCACTGTCTATCGTGTGCTGTCCATTCATTCTTTTCTACCTCCTCACTGAGGAACTTGGTGTCACTCCTGCTATCTTCCATTTGGACTCTTTAATGTCTTCTCCCCAGTCTGCCCTTCACAATTTCAGATGGGCAAGTTTTCTTTCCTTCACTCTGTGCTGTGGAATTTCTCCATGGAAAGGGTGGTCAGGCATTGGAAGGGGCTGCCCAGGGAGGTTTGGAGTCGCCATCCCTGGAGGTGTCCAAGGAAGGGCTGGACGTGGCACTCAGAGCTCTGGGCTGGGTGACAAGGTGGGGATCAGGCACAGGTTGGACCTGATGATCTTGGAGGCCTTTTCCAACCTTTAATAATTCTATGATTCTATGATAGTATAGCTGCCAAAAAGGTCCCATGTTCCTTTCTCACATTTCTTTCTTTTTTTGCTTTCTGTGTAATGGCTGAAAGCTTTCTATGGCAGCTTCAGTGCCTTTTGGATGGTGTATGAACAGGACAACGTCTGAAAAGCAAAAACAACATAAATGGCAAAATTCTCAGCTATTTTTCTTCAGAATTATACTGTCCTGCTTCCCCTCCAGGCACATTAGTAAAAATGCCAATGAGCTCTTACCTGCAGGCAAACCAGGATCTTTGTAAAGTGTCCAGCACAAATGGGGCTTTGATTGGAAAAACAACTTCATCACAATATTACTCAAGCTGGGGATAGCAATTTTTGTTTTCATGATGGCTAAAAATGACCGTGTTTGCCCTTCCCCCTGCAAATTATGATGTCTTTTTCTTAACAGCATTGATTTCCTTTAACATTTCAACCAAAAGAAAGAAGTAGGAAGAGTAATTTCTGGAGACTCAAGCCACTGAAAGAGCCTAATTGTTTGCAATACAGATGATCACAGGACTCAGGGAACATTCTTAGAGATTTCATTTCATTATAGGCTCCCTTTCTTACAGATTTCAAGAGGCAGATTATCAAGCAGAAAGAAACTTAGAAAATGTTGAAGATCCAGACAGTTCAGCTGAAGTTTGTACCAAAGAACCCCAAACCTGTGGTTGCTCTGTACATATAAATATTAGCAGTATAATGCAATCTTAGCCTGTTTACTCCTCTCTAAAAAGTTCTCTGGGTTTTCTTTTCTTTTTATTTTTTTTTTCTTCTGCATGATTATTATTTGGACTGAAATATTGTTTTTATGGAAAATAACCCAAAAAAGTCATGAGGACAGGGATAATAATTGCAGCTTGTCTCAGACACTGATGCAGACTGTGGCTAAGTCCAGAGTTTTAAACCCCGCTCAGGAAAATTTTTAGTTAATAGATTTTGATTCTTCCCTCACCCCCTCCCACATGCGCAAGGTACAAGGCAGAGAATTCATTTGGCAATGGTATATTACAGGGAGAGGTGGCGCCAATGCCTCCAAGGTTCCATCCTGAAATCAGATCCATGCATGTGGCTGCTCTTTGCCTCTCCTTCCCTTCCTCCCACACCAAAAGTCCTACAGGAAAGCTTGGCAGAACCTTCCCGTAGCTCCTGGGCAGGAAAATCCCTTTCCCTGTGAGGCTGGGTGAGAGATTTGGAAGGGAGCACAGCAGTGATGCTGCACACTGTGCTGGAGTAGTTCTGCAGGAAAGCTGTGGGGCAAGGGCAGATTAATTACATCAGAGGGAAATCTAGAGCTAGAGCTTTGAAAATGAAATCAGGAGGATTACTAGGAAAATAGTCAGCAGGAAGCAATCTTACCTTGGAAAAAAAGAGCAGGAGAACACAGGTGGGAATATTCCAGTGCTGATTCCTAACTTGCAATAATGAACTGGAGACACGTTTCATAAAATCTCTTCAGAGTGTCCTTGTTTCTTTTAGAGGTGTGTGCATTAATAAAGTGCAAAAAGAAGGATGGTGTGACAGTGTGTTTAGTGCTGGTTTTCTCCTTAAAAAGGAGTTTGACTCCTGTCTGCCTTGTCTGGGAGCCAGTAGAGGGAGACAAGTCTCTGAGCTTAGTCCAGGCCTGTTTTCTCCTCTCCAACAACTTCTCTGGTTCCTTTTTTTTTTCTTCTGCATTATTTTTATTCCGACTGGGATACTGTTTTTATTAAAAATAGCTCTAAATGACCCTCACCTTGCAGTTACAGAGAGGATTAGATTAAAAATGCTTCAGGGAGATTTGGGTGAGTGAACACAGGGCAACAATCCTCCTGTGGCAGTAATACAAGGAGCAAATTGGCCCAGGTAGGGGCTGGGAATGCTGCAGTGTGTGTGTTTTTCCGGATGGGAAAGCCTTGAATTCATGCTTGGGTAGAGGCTTACCCCAAGTCCTGGTTTGATGGCAGAAGTGCAGGCATCAAGTTTCTCAGGATCTGGTGTAAAATTACAGATTGGATCCACAAAACACCCTTTTTTCCTGGCTCACAGCAGCTGTCGCACAGTCAGAGCAAGAACGGGGTGCTGTGGAAATTGCCAGGAGATGCTGGCACTGCCTACAGAGCTGGGGATAACCCTGGAGAGGGATGGAATGGGATGGGATGTCCTGGCCCAGTTTTAGCCCAAAGCGATGTAATTTTTTTCCTTTTTAAACTTTTTTTCTGTGCTTCTGAAGGAATGGAGGGTGGGGGTGTGGGAGAGACGTGCACAGCAGTGAGTGCATGGGTGTTGCAGGGTGTGATGTGGCCTCTGCAAGGACAGGCAGTGCCAAAAGCCACAATTCCCATGCAGCCGGGCTGGAATTGAGACTTGCAAAGAGCAGGTGCCTGCAGCATGGGGGAGGGGTGCAGAGACAGATATTTAGTGCCCAGTATCCCCCAAAAAACCTTATCTGAGGGTTAGCCAGAGTGATCACAAGGAGCTGGAAGTGGGAGTGCATGGGATGTGCATCCTCTGAATATCCACAGACACATCATCCTCCTGTATCAGCAGGTGGAACTCCTTGGGAACGGGTGGTAGTGGCATCCACAGGCTCCATGTGTCTCTGTGTGTCTGTGTGTCTCTGTGTGTCCCTGTGTGTCTCTGTGTGTCTGTTTGTCTCCCTGTGTCTCTGTGTTTCTCTGTGTCCCTGTGTGTCCCTGTGTGTTCT